>JAEQBH010009776.1:0-121445 GCA_016808115.1 Tetrastigma voinierianum
CTTATCTAGCTTATGCTTCTTTAAGCGTGGATATGGAATTGGTGGGTTAGCCTTTGCCCATTTGATGAAATTGTCTGAGGCTCTCGCTTCTCATTAGGTTGATCTTTATGCGCATCATCATTACGATTACATTTGAAGATGACCTTCGATCTCCTTTGTTCTACAAGCGGGGTTTGTGATGTAGTTTATTCAACCCACTTATCGGCATAGTATTTGCTTTGCTTTTTATGTTCATTCCCATCTCTTCTTGGGTTTGCCGAATTGCTTGAGTAATAGACCATTTTCCTTTAGTTAATAAGTTTGCCATTTGACCCATTTGTACCTCCAAATTTCTCGAGTTGTCTTTGCTTGAGTTGTTCAAGCCCAGGTTGCATATTCTTTGCATATTCCGCTGGTCTCATTCGTAAGCGAGTGGGAGGTTAACTATCTGTCTGAAGCTTTACAAGTCCACCTTTTTCTCAGGAGGTGGTTCATTAGCTCGGTTTGATGGCATATTGTTCTGGGTATTCCTCCATCCATACCCTTGACTATTCTGACTGTTCTGATTCTGGTTATTACGCCACCCTTGGCCTTGATTTTGACTCTGATAATTGTTTCCCCGTCTTGTCGCTAGCTGCTGTGATTGATTCACGATTGAACCTCGACACATCACGGGCTGCTCTACGGTTCGATTTCTGGCCCGACGTGTGCTATTGTGGCGCCCTCCACGAATTCACACAACTCCCCATGGGTTGGTGCGTATGGCATTTCTTGTACCTTCAGCGTCTAGTCATTGCTTGGTCGGAATTTGTGCGACATGATTAACCCGGATTATTGAGAACCTCATTATACGTACCACCCGTGAAACTCACGGGTGTAGTTTTCTCTCTGAGCCCTTTGGTTGGTGTTGGATTCTGCGGCATCCTCCGAGGAATCTCATAGGCTTAGTTCGTGGTTTTCTTCATTGAGTGCTCCTCCCGGTAGAGGCATCGATCAACTTTGTTCTAGTAGCGTTCCTCGTTGAGTCTGAAGGGTGTGGACTTGCATCCATACGGTTGGTCGTGATCACGGGCACTTTCTTAATGGTCGTGAAATCTGTCCCATGCCTCACGCGGGTTCTCCCCTCTAGTTTTAAAGTATTGATCTCTTGCACAAGTTGTGCGATTTTCGAATATTAGGAAGAACTTGAGTCGTAAATTTTCTTAAGTCGTTCCACGAGGTAATGGTCGGTGGGTGACTTGTTAGTGATGCTTGGCTCGATCACCTAGTGAGAGTGGAAAAGCCTCAGCTTTGAGTGCCTCCTCGGTAACTCCGGTGTACTTGATCGTGTCAGCGGTTCAAGGAAGTTGGTCGGATGCATAGTCGGGTTCTCATGGGGTAGTCCGTGAAACAATATATTCTAGCGACATCTGCCTGTGTTCATGACTTAGTTGATTGTTTACTTTGAATGGGTGGTGATCGATGGTATGCGAACAACTATAGGCGGAGTGCAAACTCTTCTAGCAACATGTATGGATCATGCATTGCCTCTTTGCTGGAGTGTGACTCCTTCCATGATTACAGGCCCACAGGCCTCTGGGGCTCAGTTTTGCTCAATGCTCGGATCACGCTCTTCATTATCACCCATGTTTGCTAAATTTACGATGCATTCGAGTTCTACATTGGCGTATTATTACGTGTAAAGTTCTTTACGCTCGAGGATCAAACAAGTGTTAGTTAACTTGATCTCGGCGTCGCATGTACTCCTTGAAACCTACGCTACTTGATAACACCGCGAACCAGCGAGACAAATTACCGGCCTTGTAAAATAAACAAAACAAGAAAATTTCATAGTAGTATCCAATTGCTTTATTCTCTATATCAATCTAAACTGTCCCCGAACAACGGCGCCCAACTTGACGGGCAGCCAGTTGTATAAAATGCGCCTATGTCTTGTAGTGTGCTGCTTGTCTCGCCCCCCAAAGTAATATAGTGTACCAGCAGTGCGGATGTCAATCACGAGACGGGTGTGTTGACTACAAAGGTTTGCTTCTTAGATAATATGCGAATAAACTTATTTTAAAGAAGGAATTGAGTATGTTAATTTGACTAAGCTATTGATTCTAATGAATTACTTGTAGTGGAGACTAGGGTTATGTCTCCCCCTGTCACGTTCAATGGATTATTTCTTAAAGATATTATTATTCCATATATTTATAAGTTGCCGATGGCGAGGTGATCTTCCTTACGGTCTCTCTCTCGAGGTATATCCGCCTATCTCATGAATAGAGTTGAGTATATCTCTATCGACTCGGTATTAGAAATGCTTAAATGTTCTAACCCCGAATGCACGCCCGAATTGGAATATCTCTGTTGCGAATCAGGCGGAAGAGTTTGCTCTGAGTCCACGGATAACCTCATCTCTCGAATCTCGGATCTCTAGTGTGATTATGCCAATGTTGGCCAGACATTACCATATAATGAAATCGTAGATATAGAGCAGACGCAAACCAAATGATAAACAACGGAATAATATAAAGTACTAAACTTTAATCCATCAACATATGACAGGGTTCAACACAACCCTAGATATAGATCTAGAACATGCGAATGAGAAGAGAAAATGAAAGTATTTTAATCTTAAAACATCGTTCCAATATCCAAAAATGAGACAGTACAAATCACGGGCACTTCTTCGAAGTGCATTATCCCTTCTTGCTCTTGAATTTCGTGCTACTAGTTCGATGCAGCCTCCGGAATGCAATCTGTAGCGCCTCTCTTTGCTTTTAATCGCGAGAGGCACCTTCGCACATTGACTGATCGCGGCGTTGCGTGTTGACTTGCATGTGATTGACGACGTCGCGGCGTTGGGGGCGTCACGGCGTGGGAACGTCGTGACGTTGGAACGTCGCGACGTTCAGGACCTCTTAAATTACGTAGCCTCCTTATGCTCGAGTGCTTCATCGGTTGCCTTTTTTGCTCAGTACTGCGCACGAACACCAATTCGAGTCTTGCCACAAAGCCCCCCAGCAAATTACTATAAAATAAAAAGCGTGAAATGAAAAACCGACAGCGGGTATAATATGAGTGCTTTAAGCAGCTCATCAACTAACTACTCCGCGATTTTCTAATATTGATGATCAAACATGAAGTATTTCAAGCTTCGTATCCCGAGCAGTCTGGTTAAGCTTGTGAATGACCATTCATTACTAATAAAGACTTTCTTCAAATCAACCCTCTTTTTAGAAGGCATCGAGACGTATAGTTTTGTTGTAATCTTGTTACGGGACGCCGCGATATCTCCACCGCGGACACATGCATTTTTACAAGCTTAACCAGTATGATTGTAAATGAAGTTTGTTATCTTTTCGACCATTCTAGATCATTGAGCAACACTATCCCTTTTACCAATGTCTTCAGACATTAAATCAATGCATTGCACATGGAGTCAATACATATTGTATTTAACCGCCAACCAAAGCTTTCCGCTTTTCGCGAATCTTTGATCCATTACTCTGTTACAATTTGAACCACATTGCTTCCAGCTTCTTGATAATGTCCTTCCAACAAATAATATATGTATTTGTTGTCTTCAATCTTATCGGCCTTGCTCCAGCGGATATGAGAAGAACCGTGCTTCCTTTGAATATCTGGCCAAATTAATTATCTTTGAGTTGGTCGACCAATTCCATCCGTATAAATTTATGCGTCAGTATGTCTCTCATTTACCCTTTGTAAGTTGGCCTTAAGCTTCCGTGTCTTTATACTCCATTTCAAGTACTTGCTTTTGATTTCATACGGAGATGGTGGTTCGATGTCACATCCTACATTATAATAATTCGAGGCTGGTTATTAAAACATATTTCATATGGAATAATAATGTCATTATTAAAACATATTTCATATGAAGATCATAATGTAAAACATATTATACAATTAGACAAACTTGCTTGTTGTGCACCAAAATCGTATTCTTAAAATAGTGCGAGTCCGCACGAGGTGGAATACTTTCATATGAAGAACACTGAAGTGTCGTCCCATTGTTTCCTTGATTGAACCACCTTTAGACATATTTTTAGAACTTTTTGTTTCTGAGTGAAACTTTGTATAATGTGTTGCGTGGGTGGTGATGAATCCGTATGTCGAACACTTTGTGATCTTTGTATACGTCTTGATGAATCACTTGGTTGTGAAGACTCGCCTATTGCAATTATGCAAAAAAATAAGATCAACTTACATTATTTTATACATAATTATGTGGCGAAAAATGGGTGAGTATAAAGATTTATAAACTTTTCTTTTGTCTCTCATAAATCCACACATCTGATCTCGGTTTCAATCAACAGCTTTTGATGCATGTCTTGCTTCTCGATATTAAATGCAAGCTCGTCGGGGTGCATGTCGACTGGATACATGCTCTACATCACTCCATCACCTCCTCCTCTCTTAATCAGTAGAGGCGTGATGTTTTTCCTCAGGTGTCTTCCCGTAATTTGGCTCGAATTTCTTCATGTATCGATTTGTTTTGACTTTGATTTACTTTTATGTTAAAGTTCTTGATTCACATTTCTTAGACGTACATTTGGACACTTCTTAGTATTTGAATGGGGATCAGTATGTGACAGATGAAACTTTAACCGAGTAATTCCCACCGCTTTTATGCTTAAACCACGATAATTACAAATTGTTCCATTTTTATGTTCCTCAAGGTCTTGTCCTCAGTGCAAGAATTTATTCCACTTCCACTAGTCATTCTATAAACACATGTGATTTATTGAAAATAAAATTCAAATGGTCTGATTTTTGTATATGATATCATTATAATAGCATTATATATATGTAATTTCTAACATAAAGTAAGACTAAAGTTTCTAACATGATATCTAAACATATCATTAAGATATCTAAGAATATCTAAATTTATAACATTAAAATATGTCTAAGATCTAGGATTTCAAACATTATATAAGTATAACTAAAATTTAATGTAAGTAATATGTTTCAAATTACTAAATAGTAGGATGTTTAATATCTAAGTTTCAAACATTCCTCTCTGCTTAAATTTATTATTATCAAATTAAATCCAAATAAAACTAAGATACATTAAAATAAAATATGCACATGTAAGTATATATTTAAATTACTAAATAAGATTATAGAATAAATATTTAAAACATAATATAACTAGTAGATTATATTAAATAACTAAGTTTGAGCTTATTATATAACCTAAAATAACTATTAACTAAATAAATAATATAATTAATTAACTAAAATTATAAACACTCAATTATCAAAAATAAAACTTCTGATTATAAAATATAGATATAACTAAAATAAGATTATATTAAATAACTAAGTTTGAAGCATTATATAAATAAAATAACTATTAACTAAATAAATAATATAATTAATTAACTAAAGGTATATTTATCAAGAATTAAAAACTAAAATAAAACTATAGTATAAAAATAGATTATAGTATAAAAATATTTCAAACATTATATAACTAAAATAAGATTATAGTAAATAACTAAGTTTGAAACATTATATAACTAATAACCATTAACTAAATAACTAATATAATTAATTAACTAAAAATTATATTATCAAATTAAGCTATAATTAAACTATAGTATAAAAAAATATAGATTATAAACTACTTCAACACCAAAATAAACTAAAGATACATTAAAAATAAAATATACATGTAAAAGAAGTAATATGTTCAATTTAAAATAAGATTATAGTATAAAAATGTTTCAAACATTATATAACTAAAATAAGATTATAGTAAATAACTAATATAATTAATTAACTAAAAAATTATATTAGTTAGTAATATAATTAATTAACTAAACATTATATTAGTTAGTAATATGTTTATGAACTAAAATAATATTATTAAGATATCTAAGTAAAAAGATCTAAATTTCTAACATTACATAATTATAATTGTTTTAATAATGGGATGTGTAATCAATCTAAGTTTCAAACATTATATCTAACATAATTGTATTATCAAATTAAACTAAATAAAACTATAG
Organism: Tetrastigma voinierianum; assembly: GCA_016808115.1. Lineage (NCBI taxonomy): Eukaryota > Viridiplantae > Streptophyta > Magnoliopsida > Vitales > Vitaceae > Tetrastigma > Tetrastigma voinierianum. The sequence goes on from JAEQBH010009776.1 coordinate 6,006, forward strand.
TATAAAAATATTTATTATAAACTACTTCAACACCAAAATAAAACTAAATAAAATATGCATAAAATAAAATTAATGAACAAAGAAACATACCTTAATTCACAAAGATCTTCCAAAAAATTAGGATAAAAAATAAAGAAAAAATTATTTGAGAGTGAATTGGAGCTTAGATGTGGATGGATGAGTTTGTAATGAAAGTGTATGATTTTAGGGGTATTTATAGAATTTTTTGGAGTCAAAATAGCCATTGGATTGTCAAAAAACCGTTGTGATTTATTTCTAATTGTTGGATTTGATTTTGGTTCAAATCTGACCGTTAGATCATCATATATCTATTAGAAATCATTCTGGACCGTTAGATCAAGTTTTGATTTAAAAATCAATAGTTGGATAAAAAAATAAATCGTTGGATTCTTTTAAAGTGGACATTGGACGTTAGATAAAAAAGCGAGAGCAATCGAGGGTCGAGGATTAAGCGTTTTCAGAAAAAATCGCCAATTTTTCGACGATATTTTCATTTTATCGGTGATTTATCGCCGATTTTTTCGGCCAAAACGTGCCTCACAGACGCATGCTCTACAATCACGATTTTGTTGGAAAATCGAGGCGATTTCTGAATTTTCTTCCATAGTTCTCTGTTACCAAAATCCTTTCCGATCTTGCGACCAAAAGCGAGCTTTTCGGCGATATTTCAATCGAAAAATTCGATTTTTTTGTCCATGACCCCAACCAAACATCTAAGCATATCTCCCACACTACGATTAACAACCTCAGTTTGACTATCAGTTTGAGGATGAAAAACATATGAAAATTTCAAAATAGTACCAAACAATTTCCAAAGAGTTTTCCAAAAATAGCTGACAAATTTCGCACCCCTATTAGATACAATGGTGGAAGGCAAACCATGCATGCAGCCCCAAAACCAGGGTGGATTGACAACCTTGGAATCAACCGGAATACTTGTGAATCTGCGGAGTAACTGACACCGCTCCACGAAAATCGAGACGATGCTCCTTTGTACGGAGAGAATTTCTGAAAGTCTGGCACTGTCTGACGAGTTTACAATATTACCTGAGGTGCATGAGTAAAATAATGTAGCCCCGGCAGGCACACTGCATCAATACTGTGAAAATATATCCCAACCCAGATATATTATATGGATCAGAGTTTTCATTATATATTCAACATATATTAAAATTTACAATTCTAATACATATTTATACAAAAATAAAAATACCAAAAACCCTGACGGCTTTCTTATGTGACCTCTAGTGAGCGTCATCACCGATGCACACTCACATACGAAATGGTGATCCATCGATAGGGTGAAGCCAGAAGCCCGATGGTGATGTTTACTCGCGGTTCTATAGCTGAGTCTTGGCGTGTTATGTGAGCAATCACATTCGAGCAATTTCGAGCCTCTTTCAGATATCTGCGCTGACCCGATCCTATGTCCCAAGTCCTCCACCGAGGCCTCACATATGCTGGCAGATGTAGAAAGTAAAAAATATCAGTTTTGCAAAATAAAAGCTTTTCATTCTTGAAAACTTACTCTTGGGTTTCGGTAAGATTGGACTACCCTCAGTAGTGCTAGATAACTCTCGGCAGTCTGTGGCATCATCAAAGTGATCACGTTGGAGCGTCCTCAAGGCAGTGCTTGGAAAAATCACTAACCAAATTCGCTCTTAAACATTTTAAATTTTTTGTTTCATTTCATGTCATGCACTAACTTCGTAATATTCTAGGGTGCCAGTGCATATGGAATCTGTGATGCGATCAAACATTCATGCTAATATATTCACATGCATATATATTAACATAATTAAATCCACATAAATCATGTTAAATTTTCACCATCATACACAAAGTGGCTCTTATGGGCTAATTAACAAACCTGAAGCAATTCATTTTGAATCACTTAACAAAACACGTTTTCACACCAAAAATTTCGTGTCACTATTCATGTGAACAGTGAAACCCTCGGATTCTTGTTCAGGCACTTCCTGAAGCCAAGGAATTTTTGCCCACTTCGGTTCAAAAGCTTTTGAGACCCCGGGTACAGCTAAACGAGCTCAAGCAGAACCTAACCATTTACATGGCTCTTAGCCAAAGATTAAAGCAGAAGGAAAAGATTCCTACCTCTTTGAGTTGTCGGAACTCCACCAAATCAGTGCCCACGCGTAGTCCTCGCCGCATAGAACAACTTTACTTCTTGCTCCGTTCAAGGCGGCCGGTCCGTCGTCTGAAATCTAGAGAGAGGCACTTTCTCTGCAGATTCCCAATCCAACACCTTTGCATCACTACGTTTTGGTCTCGAAGCGGGGAAGATGGTATTGTTCATCTTCGTCTAATATCATTAACAATTCAAATAATTCCCATGTACTTATTCTAGATTTTTGATACTTGGCACTATCGACCGTCCATTTCACATCTCCCATCTTGCAATATGTCCGCGAGTACATATAGTGGGTAACTTTTGTCTTGCTCGCATGTCTCTGGCGAGTTTTCTGGCCTTTGTGACCGGTGCGCCAAGCGTGAATTTTGGTATGCAGTTCGGCCAAATACGGCGTGGTAGCTAGATTTCCGCGAGGCGATTCCAACGGTGAAATCCATTATGTCATCAGAGATGCAGAAAAATTTCGGATTTGGCCGAAATTACCGTTTACCATTTTTAGAAAATTGGGGGTACTACCGGGTTTACAATGCAAGTTAACAATTTCTCTAAAAAAATAATTTAGCAACATGTGAAGCATCATTGATTTTGTTACATAGAATAAAATGTGTCATTTTAGAAAACCTGTCAACAACAACCAAAATAGAATCATGTCTGCCATTTTTCCGAAAATTGAAATTTTCTCGGGTTTTACAATGCAAGTTAACAATTTCTCTAAAAAAATAATTTAGCAACATGTGAAGCATCATTGGTTTTGTTACATGGAATAAAATGTGTCATCTTAGAAAACACAGATCGACCATGACCAAAATGATCCATCTTCCTGAATCTGGCAATCGAGAACAAAGTCACTTTGCTGCCCCTTCAAGGTTCGTGAAGACGGAGTAAAGTATATAAATCGGTGTTTTGTTTTTGCTTTAACTTCGCCCGACATGTTGCATTGTGCAACTATCCTAGCAACATCCTTTTTCGAAGGCTTGATAAATCTATCTTAAATCCAATGCAATAGTTTTATCCTTCCAGTAATCGACTAAACCACCTGTATGCATCTCTTAAATTAATAAATCCCTAAATGATGTCCGAGGTATGCACAATTTAGTCACTTTAAACAAATAACCATTTTCAACAAGAAAATCAACATACTCATAACAATTACCATTACTAACATCATCATAAATGATACCAAAGTCAGTACATGCAAAATACTCATCTTTCAAAATATCAAACCCAATGACATGAGCACTCATATGATGAAATGTAACAGTTAATCAACTAAGTGCATCAACAGCTTTGTTTTCAATACCAGCACGATGATTAATCACAAAAGAATAATCATTCAAAAATCAACCCACTTAGTATGTCTAGCATTCAATTTCTTTTGTGAGTTTAAATATCTTAAATCTTGGTGGTAAAAAAACAACACAAATTCAGTAGGCAACAAATAGAACCTCCAAAAACGAAGACTCTGCACTATAGCATAAAACTCTTTATCATGTGTAGAATATCATCTTTTAGCATCATTGAGTTTTTCACTAAAAAAAAGTTATAGGGTGACCTTCTTGATATGGCCACCACCAATACCTACTTGATGCATCCTGAAGTAGCAAAAAACTTTGGTAAAATCAGGATATTGCAAAACAGGTGTCTCAATCATTTTTACCTTGATTCCTCTGAATGTCTAACTAGCAGCATTAGATCATTGAAACTCTTTATTTTTTAAACATTATGTGATAAGAGCCATAATAGTGCTAAATCCCCTTATAAATCTCCTATAGAAAGAAGCTAAACCATGAAAAGTACGAGTCTCGATGATAGATTGTGGTTTAGGCCGCTTCCTAATAACTTTAACCTTTTTTGGATCAACTAAAATGCCATGTTCAAACACAATAAAGCCTAAGAAAAGCACATGTGGTTGCATAAAAGAACACTTCTTAAGGTTAACATAAAGCTTGGCCTCTCGAAGAGTGAGAAAAACCTGTCGAAGGTATTCTAAATGCTCTTCTTTGGATTGGCTATAGATCAATATGTCATCAAAGTAGACCACCAGAAATTTACCAATGAAAGGCTGTAAGACATGGGTCATAACTCTCATGAAAGTACTAAGAGCATTAGACAAACCAAAAGATATGACTAACCACTCAAACAAACCATCTTGTGTTTTAAATGCAATTTTCCACTCATCTCCTGACCTAACACGAATTCGATGATAACCACTATGCAAATCTATCTTAGAGAACCAACTAGAACCAGCTAATAGATCCAACATATCCTCAAGGTGAGGGATAGGAAATCTATTTTCGATTGTGATCTTATTCATGGCTATACTATCCACACACATTCTCCAAGATTCATCTTTCTTAGGTGTCAACAAAATCAGCCTTTGCCACAAGTGGAGTTAAACAACAAATCCTCTCTCAAAAGTCCTTCTACTTGCCTATTCAGTCCTCTATCTGCTGGGATTCATCTATAATATGGAAGGTGAGCGGTTGAGAGCACGGAACTAAATCTATATATCATATTTGGATGTCTTTTAAAGGTGGTAGTTCACTAGGCAACTTATCGGGCACCATATCAACAAAATCATCCAGCAAATTCTTCACTTCCAAAGGAACATCGACAATTGAATAATCAGATGAAACTTCTTTTTCCACTAGTGCTAAGCACATACCAATCTCAATTCCATATCTCTCAAACTTCTTACATTTTAAAATATGCAAATTCCGTTCAAGAAGTTTAGAGATGTCACGTTTACCATTGCAACCTTTAGGCTTAGCAGGTCTCAAAATAATGTTCTTACCCTTATACTTAAATGAATAAATGTTATCTTTACCAAAATTTGTAACATAAGATCATAAAGTCGGGGCAGCCTAAAGAACATGGGCAACATCCATAGGTAGCACATTACAATAGATTTCATCCTTATAATCCCCCATTTGAATAGAGACTAAACACCTTTGAGTGATAGGCAAAATATAGTCATTCACCCATGCTACTCTAAAAGGATTTGGATGTGGTTCTACTTCGAGTTTAACAATTCTTGACATCCTTAGAAACCACATTCATTGAACTACCTCCATCAATCACTAGCATTTCTTATCTCACTCTATGATTGTGTGAAAAATACTAAAATGCAGCTTCCAATCATCATTATCTCTACGGTTGTGGATGCTTTATAATACCAACACTGCGCGCATCATCATCACGATTTTCATGAATATCATCTTCATCACCAGAATAATCTAAAGGATCAACAATTTAGTTTTCCTCATCCTCTAAACTACTTTGTTCAACATCTAATGCTAATGCACATTGGGGACAACGAGATGCAATACGACCCTTGTGATGACACTTATGACAGACAATCGATGAAGTACTAGCCTTAGACTCAATATGAGAAGCAACAGGAAGAGAGTTACGCAAACTAGACTCTTTGCTCTTAATGTTATTAGGCCTAGTATTACCATTTGATGACATAGACTATGACTTGAACTAACTTGTGTGTGCAAAGAGGAGTCTGGTGAGATTCTCTCGAGCTTCTAAGGCTTTTTTTATATGCATCATCTACAGTGTGTGGAGCATGCAAGTTAACCATCTTTTGATTGTTGAACCTGAGACCATTAACAAAACGAGTGCAGACAGCAAATTGATCCTCAGCATGGAACTCATTACACCTAAGCCTAACTTCCTCAAATTTAGTAGAATATTCAGCTACACTAAGAGTCGTTTGTTTTAGATTAATCATGTTGGAGAACAATTGACTCTTATACGATGGAGGAATGCAATTTTCTTGCAACTTTGCCTTCATAACAGCTCATTGGGTGATGGGTGGTTCGTGGTTCACCTAGACGAATCATGGCTTGCAACATATTCTGTCAGTACATCTTAGCTGAATTGGTTAATTTCATTTTAGCAAACCGAATCCGTTCACTATCAATCATTTCATACTAATCAAAATATTCCTCAATAGCAACTAATAAATAAGAGAAAGCATTAGGATCCATTCTACCCGTCAGTGAGCACTAACCTTGACTTTTTTTGTGATGTCCTTTTGAGAGTTGATAGCTGTCTATCGATCTCTACCCCCGATTACCATTAACCCTAGGCGGTATCGCTAAGAACATCTTCTCTCACCTAATTTGGTGGGTAATTTTGTCTTGGTGGTTGGTAATCTAATGGGAAGTTGACATTATCAGGTTGAAACCGATCACCTAGGTTGAACTGAAGGTCTCCTATGGCAGGTAACCTTGTGTGAGGTTAAGCAATTGAATTACTACCCAAGTTCATTTTACCCATATTGTCATGCAAACCATTTGTGAATTCATCAGATTGATGTGAACCTCCAGAAGGACTTAAACCCCCAGTGTGTGTTGACCCAACGTGTTTCCTAACAGTTTCATCAACAATTTCACCTATCTCGTGTTTAGCCAAATGTTTTAAAAGCAAATGCATTTTTTGATTTATTACATGAGTTTGTCATTCGAGGGCAGATTGACGTTGGGTCAATTGACCACACATTGAATTTAAATTATTTACCGATGCAATGACTGAATAAAATTTTGCTTTATTTGTATCATGATGACAGGTAATACAAACTAGACTATTATTTAGATATTGAGATAAAACTTGTAGTCTTAAGTCAAAATTATTAAGTCTCTTAGTTGGATCTTTTGTATTAGGTGAAGAAGAAGATTCAACATTATCACTTTGCGTGGCTAACATGCTATCTAAAATTTCACTGAGTAAGAAATTTATAAACTATATGCTAATGCAATGAACACAAATCTAAAAATGAAATGCAATTATATAATAGATTGCATGAGTCACGAAAGAATAACTAAAAAAACCAAAAGTGCATTTTTTTAAAATACTCTTGATGCTCTATCAAATAAACTGGAACCTAAAACAATCAAACAAAATATACTTAAATATCACGAATATTAAATGATTTTTCAAAGTAAAAGAAAATGTACCTCGTTGAAGAACCTTTAGGACGCCTACAATTCCTTGGCGTAGTTGCAAGAGAATCAAATAAAGTGTGTAATTCTTTGATAAGGGAAAATTGATTGTATTCCCGAAACAATGATCAAATGAGAAGCCCTCACAAATTTGAAGGACCTAAACAATAATTTGACAGCGAATGGGTGAAAACCGACAAATCGGGTTCCATGATAAGATAAGCTGACAACAAGATAAGCTGACATCTGACCCAGATGAAGAAAACCTTACAGCGACAAAGTGAACGGTTGGGTAGAAAGAAGTTGTAAAAGGTCTTCTTGCGGTATCACGGAAGATTTGAACCAAGCGAGTCATATGAATTAAACAGGACATCATAGAAAGAATGAGGGGAATCAAAATAAATTGCAAGAAGTCATTCCTTGTGCATAATCAAGCTTTTTGTGCTTGGATGTTGCTTGAAACATAACACCTTCTCTTCAGACTTCAATTCGTCTCGATCAAACCAAATTACAGTATCAAACAACGACAAATCGAGATTCGGAATTCAAATTCCTTCTCTTCTCCCAACTTTCGGGGAACCAAGCGGAAATCAAGTTGGAAAACACGAAATTAGTGAGCGAATAGAAATGCTAAAGCACGGACCAGGAACCACGTACACGGAAGTCACGACACGGCGGAACCACGAGCAAATTTCAAAAAATCAGGATACGGATACGGCAAGGACATGACATAATACGATAAAATAAAAATAATTATCCTTACAAATATTGTCCTTAAAAAGCAATTTAGATAAATAAACAACAAGTGCTCAAACATTGTTTTTACAAATATTCAAACATAAACATAAGTAATACTAAAACTAAAGACTAGCATTTCCTTCTGAATCAAATAAAATGGCTTCGATTCAGGGTTCATCAAAGAGAAAAGATACGCAATCTCGAAATTCAGCATTCTCTATATTCATTGAGTCGAAACCATCTCCTCGATTTTCCACATTTAGATTTGCCTTCATTATAGTTTGGAGATCTCGCTGTGAAGGCGAAGATTGTTATGGACATAAACCAAGTCCTCAGCTCTTTGTGGTATCAACTTGTTTCTCTTCATGAGTGAATGAAATTATATGTGCTCAATTTCTTTCACAACATAAGGATGAACAAAAGTTGTCCTAGCAATTTCAATGCTATAGATTGAAGCATTGGTGAGGAAGTTCCATGAACAACCCACCATTTAATAGGACTCATGTACCACCTTTCATTTATGGAATCACTACTAGAAAAATCTTCCAAGTATGCAGAAAAAGTAGCATACTCCTCATTTGCTCGCATCCTTTCAAATTCATTTGAAAAATATCTCTCAAAACATTTTTTTTCTTTCTCTTACTACTTCCATATCTCGATGTGGTGGAACACGATCATGAGATTAATCAAAATATTCTTATTATAATACCTACAAGTTGAGTTATGACATAATTTATAAAAAGTTAAACATTATAGAATATCATTTATATTTAAATCATCTAAGCCTACAATTTAAACTCTTAAGATTACCTTGGATTTAAGGAATGTAAAGGTGTGTGGCTTTTAGTCCATCTTTCCACCAAGATTCCATTCACAATATCAAAAAACCTACAAGTATAATTACAAAACGATTCATATAAGTTCAAATACTCATTAAAACTTTCAATTAAAACTCAAATATTTAGCCTAATGAAATCTTAATTATACCTTGAATTTTTTGTGAAGCTTTATGTTCTTTCTTATAAATGGTTCCTTCACTTTTAGATCATCAGTCCCACCACTCACTAAATATTGTGAAGGCAAGGTTGTCGATTAATCGACTAATCGAAGCATCTCATACATGTAAATTTATAAAGTGGGGATATAATCCGCACATCATCAAAGTCTTTATTTAGGATTTTATCCTTTACTTCTTTAGCTTTCACTACATCATCTTCTTTATACATCTCCCGTTCTTCACTTATCACTAATTGCTCCAAGCCTCTTTTTATTGTCTTAAATCATTTAAGCATAACAATAGTTGAAGCAAAATGTGTATCGACCACTAAAAGTAACTTCAACTTGCAATGATTATTAAACATTGATAATCTCATTGCATGATTCATAATGAAATTATTGATGAAAGAGGCATCACTTGAAACCCGAGAGATCTAACCACATTGTTCCATCACGTCACCATATCTTTGGAATTGTGTTGATGGTGCACATATGTTCTTCAAAGCAAATTGAGAATATAGACCACACACGGGGTCAAAGATATGCGAAACTTTGCTTTCATAATGTGTATTTTTTTTCTTCTTTGCGAGCAAGGCATTATTAGTTGTAACTTGAACTACTTTTGAGGACAATCTCTTATATAGTGTTAATCAACAAATCAGCTATAAAGTGTTTGTCCTTAGTCTCCCCTTCAAAGTTTAGTGCTTTCAAAAACATTTAATTAAAACTTTCTAAAACCGCCATGATGTTAATAAGTGGTGCTTCTTTAGACATCGACCTCCATCACTACAAATGCTCACTCCTTTCTCATTCCGAGTCTTCTTGATTGGTTCCAAATAGATTCTCGATAATGCTTCTTTTTTAGCCTACCGTAAATGTAGTTCTTATGTATTATTATAACTTTGGTGGGACATAACCTAGAAATTTGACTTGCACTTTTAAAGGCACGAGCATAATAAGGATTTATAGAAAAGTGAAAGACACCGAGTGTAAAACATCCTAAACATCTCACTTTATGGAACTATTTAAGTGCGCTCCATATTAAATGCCTTCTCAATTGATCAATAGACCTTTCTCCTTTTTGGATCAATGGCACTAATACTAAGAAGGAATTCTCAAATTAGATGTTGTAGCGCTTAATGTGGGTAAAAGAACTTGTAAGAATTAGTTATTCGTACTTTCAATTCGAAACCATATCACCGCCGCATCTGACTAAATTTTTAAATTCGTTACTTTGAAATACGAGATCTGTCTGACGACTTTAATTTTCAATAGGTGAGCCTTGACTCTATAAATATGACCCTTTATATATTTGTCTACAAAAATTGCATTGAAGCAACATTTCCTCCTCCTTTACCCAATTTGCTTCTCTGCGTGGCATCGCCATAATGGAGCATTATATCTTGATTATTTTGTTAGTTTACTTGAAGGCTTAGAATTACTACTCATTGTATGATTACGCATCCTTAAAAATAATAATAATCATGCATTTAAATTAATTTAAGTGGCTAAAAACTGACCAATCTAATTTTTGTCCATCCGTAAATCCTAATTGAATTAGACTAACTCCATAAAATTTGCATGTTTGCATTCATTGAAATTCAAAATAAATTATAAAACAATCATCTAATTGTTACCACTTCTCATAATAACTATAAAAAAACTGATGCATAAAAACAATTAGGCAAATGGTTATCTTATTTAGTTTTTTTAAAAGAGTTAACAATTGTACTTAATAAATTAATAATAAATGGATGAATTTTGATGTCATTATTTGTGTTACAAAGAAAATTACAGAACTTACAAAGAAATTGTACTAATTCTTATTCTCTCTTTTAAATTTAATTATTTATCAAATGGAATTTAATTATTTATGAAATGGTTTGTCTTTGTAATTAAGCATACTCATCAAGGGCATTCTTTGGACTTGCACCCAGTGCAACACCTCTCACGGTTTTTGGAACTAATCGAAGCGACCCCGACTCCCCCACCCAGCGTGGAAACTGGCCCCCTCTTCCCCTTTCCATGGCCTTACCTTTGGAACAATCGAACAAGTCCCGGCCTCTCCTCTCCTTTGTAAGTTCCCTCTGCCTTTGCATGGGTGACATTAATCTCGGCGGTTTTCACCTCCCCTGCCTAAGGTACCGTCCCTCTCTTATTCCTTCTTCCCTACTCTTCTTTTTTCTTTTGCTGGTGAAAGAAAAAAAAAACCCTAGAAATTGATTGATCCTTGCCTGAAAAAAAAAAAGAAGAAAAAAGAACTTAAGCACACCTTTTCCCCGATGTCGTCGGCATGTCGATCTTTGGCGTCGTGACTCACTCTCACTTCTCAATCGACCAATCCAAATTCTTGTGTTTTTGAGAAAAAATGAGTAATATTTTACTCTTGGAAAGGCAAAAGTTGGGTTTTAAGCCCCGAAGAAAGAAAATGGTCGATAAAATGTCAATCGTGTCGAGCCATGTCGAGTCGAATTGTCGAGCCATATCGAAATCTTTGTCCTACTATTTGATTAATCATACGTGGCGTATCAGACATGTATCCAACGTGTGTCCGTGTGTCCATGTGTTCGACACACTAACACTCCATAAGGTTGTCGTATCCGTGCTTCAAAGGAGAAATGTCAAGCCCTTGATATTTCCAAGCAGAGCTTACTAGAAGACGAAAAACCCAGGTTTTCGATGTCGCGCAATCGGGGGAATGTTCGATGGATCTCACAGAAGAGGCACCGTCATGGGTCACGGTCGGTTTCTAGGAGGAGTTGCGATCGGAGCGGGACTCACCAGTGTTGCTCGGAGTTTTTGGTGGTAGCTGGGACGGATTCTATAAAACCCGAGAAAATTCTAATTTTCTGAAAAATGGTAAAATGATAATTTTGATCAAAATCTGGAATTTTTCTAAATCTCGGATGACAAAACGGACTTCACCGTTGGAATCGTCTCACGAAATCTAGCTACCACGTCGGTCAGAAGAGTAGAGATTTCGCGTTTTCGAGGGCGCTAGGAGGTGCGGGACATAGCACGTTTGAGTCTTTCCATGATCTTAAGTATATCAGTGTGCGAGTGGTCGAAACGTGAGGTACCGAGTGTGGTAGTGGGTTGGACAATAATGAAACTCCTAATTGGATGGAAATCAGTAGATGGATAAGAGGATAATGGGTAATCCTGCCATTGATGGAAGGTTGACATGTGGCAATGTGAGAATGAGAATTAAATGAAAAGAAAAGACATCTCCCTTCTCCCATTTTGGCACATTAGGAGTGCGGTGGGGAGGAAACAATTCTTAGAGAGAAAAGTCCCAACCCTGCCCTGCATTTTGGCGATTGGGCCGAGGTAGAGATTTCGGCAGGGCGAAACGAGATGGCTGCATTTGAGAGCATGCGTGGGCGGCCGTTTTGTGGAGTTCGTGGCCTTTACGGGATGTGGGGTTTCTCCTGCCCAGTTTAATCGCTTGTTTAAGGAATTGTTAATGAATTCTGGGTGTATGAGGCAGAGCTGGTGACCGTTTGGTCGGTCCAAAGTGAGACTAAATGCTTGGAAAATCCGGGACCAGATTTTTTTGGATAGTCTCGGACTGATCTAAGGCAGAAAATGATGGTGCTTTACATGTGTGTTAAATTGTGATGCTTGGGTGTTATGAGGCAGCGGTACGCGGATTCAGTTCCAAGAAGTGGAACCGAGGTTGATGAAATTTGTCATTGGATAGCCGCGTATTCATTTTTTGAATTTATTAAAAGCAGTCCGGTGCGTGTTGAATTTGAAAACATCAGAGTGAATTTGCTTAAAATGAACCAGCGAATTGTGTGGAAAATGATATGTTGATGCATGCTTGTGATTTAATGTGTGGTAACACATGAGTTTGAATTATATGGAATATAATTGTGTGAGCCATTAGGTGGATATATGGGTGGCACAATGCATTTCATATGCCATAGGGGCACCACTAGATTAGTAGAGTGTGAGTGCATGACAAAGACCATTGGAGGGTTGTCTAAACAATGAATTCTTTTGTAAAAATTATTAAAAATGATAATTTTATTGGAAAGTTAATCAGAAAAATTGTGTTGGGAAAATTGTCGACAATTCGTCGGAGGGCTATGGTGTTTGGGTAACCTATGAAATTCATCTCGGAGGATTTAATAGCGTATTTATATCGGAGGGTTGCCCACAATTAAAACAAATATTTTTGTTTGAAAAATGATTTTAATACATGGTTTCGGCATGTGTGAGGGAGTCGGTGAGGACTCGAGACATGGGATTGGGCATGTAGACACTCAAGTAGGATTATGCAATTGCTTGAATGTGTTTGGTTGTCATTACATGTGCACTTAGGTGGGGAGTAACCCATGTAGGAGATTATCACTACTGGGCATTGCTCACCCTATCAAGGGAAAATTATTTCAGGTATAGGGAGTGTTCGGGAGAGGCCGGCGGCTCATTAGAGGCGATTTTAAGAAGAAAATTTGGATTTGTGGCTTTGGTATATATTTTGTAAAACATGTATTAGAACTCTTAATTTTAATATATGTTCGTATTAAGAGTGATGTAATAACTCTTGAAACTATGGTAATATAGTTGATTATATTTTGGTGAGTATGATATGTAGGCGATGTGGCCAATTTTACCCGTGTAGATGCCGTGATATGAGGCATGGGTTCCATGAGTTGGCCGATTGGTCGAAGCGGGACCCCTGCAGGAATCAGTCATAGATTCTAGTGGGGAATTGTTTGTGAATAGTGATTCGAATTAGGCATTGAATGTGAGCGAAGCAAAGAGGTCGAGAAGGGGCCCGGGGAGGTCGTGGCGACTAATCGGGCGGTGAGAATGAAGGCGTGTTCGATCTTCGAGCGGTCGTCGACAAAATGAAGGTTGTTATGTTGAAGCGGGGAAAGAGTTCGGACTATCACCAAATTGATGTCCCATTCTGAAGAATAATAAAATTAAAAGAAGAGAATAAAATAAACAAAAAAAGTTCTTAAGTTTTCAATATCGAGTCTACGAAAACAATAACATAATGTTTTGTTATAGGCACCAGCGAAGAAAACTCCTAACGAATAAAATCAAAAATATGATTAAATAAATAACTAATAATAATAAAATTATCATTGAACTGGGCTTACATCCTACCATTATAGTCACACAGATATGGGCACTTCGTGCCCGTCACTTCTCCTCTTTGATTCTTGAAAAGAAACCCCGAACTTATAAAGATTTTTTAAGTAGCGTTCATCTTTTTCGACTTAGCCGATGACATTGTTCGTAATTGATTGTGACTTCTTCATTCTATCGACTTATTTATCAACATTTTCATAATTTATTGTAGCATCTTCATTCCATCAACTTATCTATCAACATTTTCATAGTTGATTGCGGCGTCTTCATTCCATCAACTTATCAATCGTCGCTTGTAGTTGACGTCTTCCATCCACATCGACTTATCAATTAACCCTTTACGCGGATTGATTGTGGCGTCTTCGTTACATCGACATCGTCGACGCTTTTCATAGTTGATTGTGGTTGTCTTCATCCACGGGCTTATCGATCGACATTTTAATGGTTGATTGTGACGTCTTCGTCGGGTGTTATCGATGATCGTTACATGGTTGATTGTGGCGTTTCGTTACATGACGCCGTCAGTACATTCGTAGTTGATTGTGCCGTCTTCGTCGTCGGTACTATCGATGATCGTTAGTAGTTGATTGTGAATTGTCTTCGTTATCACGGAACTTATCAATCGGCCGTTAAATGGATTGATTGTGATGTCTTAACTATCACGAACTTGTGTCAGCATTCAGTAATTGATTGTAGTCTTATCTCAATGACACATCAATCGACTATTCCATGGTGATTGTGTTTCTCCGTTGATTTATCAATCAGCCATTTCACGAGTTGATTGTGGCGTCTTCATTATCGCCATTTGTCAATCAAACCTTTACATAACCATATTGGCGTCGCATTCCATAAATCATCGATCAGCATTACATAATTGGTGTAAGCATGCCAATAAGTGTTTTGTATTGATGTTCAAAATTGATTATGACGTTTTCAATTTTCTATTTCGAACCTGATCATAGAACCATTCGAGAGAGTATCCTGTTGCGAGTTGCATCCGTTTGCGACGACCTTGCATCAACTAGTCATGTTAAAACATAAAATCAATACTATATAATTACAAAACAAATGTCTCTTCCATTTAATAATTAGGTTAGGTCTTGTATTTGTTCACAAGATTAATATTTCAATCGGATCAATAAATACGTCTCTTGTCCTTGAAATCTGACTCGTAGTAAAGGGTTGAGATAGGGGTGACAATTTGTGTCGATGGATCGTATTCAATATCATTATCGATATATAAATTCGTGTGGCGATCATGGCGATATGAATAATAAATGTGTCGATATTCGTTAACTAAACTCTATTTGCATTTATTATTATTATTAGGTGATCAACATGAATATAATGTTAATTTGATTATTTAAAATAATAAAATTATAATTAATCATCCATATGTTTAATACAAATAACTATTGAGAATTTAACATGAACATTAATTCAAACATTTGAGTAATACTAATTATAATTAATAATCCATATTTATTCGACAACATTAAGCGGGGTTAATTAAGGTATGCATAATAATTAAGCGGATCAATTTAGGTCAAATTCGTGTTAGGTGCCGTCAACACGAATATGATTCATTTATTAAGCATGTTAGGTCTGATTGTGAATATGATCCAAATCTGATTATCTTTTCCAGCTGGCTTCATAAAATGTCGTATTTGGAGTTCATGCTCGTATTGCGTGTATCGTGTCCAATTTTATTAGTCTTAAATTGAGATAGGAACAGTTGAATGAGAGGTTTTAGGATCAAATATTGCAAGAACATAGTCTTATAAAATGACAGAGCATAGTCCTACAAAATGACAAGTAAAATTCAGATATGTAAAAAATAAATAAATACACCTTACTTTATTTATAAACAAATTTAAAATAAGTGAAATTAGGTTAATAGATTTAAACAGCTTTAAATCACGTTTATCAATGATCTGGTATTTCAACATATTTAAATAGTCATAATTACTCATAATTTGGGTTGGCAAATGCAATCATCCTTACAAACACTTACCGACTAGTTTGTTCTCTAAGCCAATGAAAAACCCACCAAACAGGTTCAGAAGCCCTTTAAAAAAAAGAGGTCTTACCTTTGCAGAGCAGCAGCGTAATAATAAAAATAAAATGAAAAAATAAAAAAATTTGAGGACTTTGTTCACGAGTATCAATTTTTAGAAATATTGTTAATACCAATAATTCAAAAACTATAATAATTCTCCATTTATGTTTTAAATAAAATAAATAAAGTACTATCTTTTTCATTTTATTTTATATAAATAATTTTTAAATGATATTTTGAAAATCCACTATCTCTCACTCTCTAGAAAAAAAAAACCCTTAGTTTTCATTTTTTAAGTATGAAAGATAGATTTGGGATTTCCAGATTAAATGAATTTCATATAGCGTCCCAAAGGTTTTATATTTTACATAATTTACATGAATAATATATAAATGCCGAAACAAAGCGCCTTTGTTGTCTGGGCATAATTTTACATATTTTGCATAATTTACTGAATAATATAAATGTAAGAAACAAAAGTGCATTTTGCTATCAAACATAATTTTATTTATTATTATTATTATTATTATTATTATTATTATTATTATTATGTTTTAATTTCATTTACTATCTCATATGCATTAATAACTTATTTTAGCATATAAATGTTTATCAATTGCATTGTATATGATATGAGTGTATGAGAGTTGTACAGATGTTATGAGTTAATGAATCTTTGAAAGATGATTAGTTATTCACAATCAGTTCATAAATTTTGGCAATCCAATAAAGATTATGGTAGATTATCTCTAAATTGGAAAAACCACAATTTTTTTTTTTACATTTATTTCTTTGTATTCTTACGTTGCTGTCTTCTGTTTTAGTGGGATCGACTCACCTCCGTACATCCATTCCTTTTTTGCCACTTGAGTTGGGCCCTATCAAGTGTGTATTAATAATTTTGATTAACTAATTTATTTCTTTTTTTTTGTCGGATCGTAAGTGTCTAAAATCTTTTAATGACTTTTAAGCTAATGTCGTATTTGGGTATCCTTTATAGGAGTAAGGAGCATGTGAGACCAGTAAAAAGCTATCGCGTAATATAATTCGTTAAGCTGAGCTTGAAGCGAGTGGGTTAAATTAGAAAATCTTTCAAAAGCAGTCCGTAATCAAATACCTCATGTTGATGATAAATATGTTACTTACATGGACTCTTTAACCTTGAAAATATATTGAGCATATACTAAAATCAATAATATGCATTAACATATAGACTTTAATGTCCTTATAAATTGTATCACTATTAATAGAGGATAGTGATAATAAACATCCTTAATAGAGGTCCCATTGGAAGATCCAAGTGACCAAATGGAAAACTATTATCATAAAATTTCTTTAAGTGGAATTTTATATTTATAGATATGTATTTTAAAAGGAATAGTGTTATAATTTTAATCAATTTATTATGTTTGAAGCAGGTAAGTGAAAGAAACACAAAATAATTAAAAAAAAAAATATTTTCCAAAAACGTTATATTTTCTATAAAAAGACTAAAAATAAGGAATTGTGATATTAAATAATTTAAACCCATTTTCAGTACCTTTAAACACATATTTTAAGATTAATATCATTTTAATGTTTTAAAAAAGATTAATATCATTTTAATTTTAATCATTTCATAATGTTTGAAGAACCCTATGTGATTTCGTGATTTAATTTGTCTTTTTGTAATTTCATCGTTGTTTTATTGTGACATATGGTTTTTGTGTTGTCTTGATACGACATTTTATTTTTCATTATTTTGTTGAGACATTTATTTATGTATAGGCGATCAGTCATTATAGTATTATCAAATATATAAGTTTTAAGCCGATTCATTATATTATTAACTTGAATATTGTTCCTTCATCTTTCATAGTTTAGAGCGGATTTGATTTTGTGTTTCTATTAATGTATTACTAGTTTCAATCAATAAAATTAATTTTCTTCTAAAAACAAAGCTTAAGTGAAAGACGCACAAAATAATTAAAAAATATTTCTTTTTGTTGAAAGAATTATTTCTTAAAAACGATATATTTTATCAAAAAAATAACTAAACATGAAGAAACTGTTTTAGAAAACAATATCATAACAAACCCTAACAAAGCCTCTAAAACATAGAAATTTCCAAAAAATAATAAATAAATTAAAAAAAATATAGTTTAAAAATAATAATCCTAAATATAATGTAGTTTTCTCCACATTTTAATATTCTAGCATGAAAAAAATTTCAAAATTATGAAGGTATATTTTTTAAAAGGCAGCTTAATATAACGTTTGATAATTTAAAAAATGTTTATTGACAACAACTTAAATTTAAGATTTTTTAAAATTTATAAAAAGTATCTTTACTGAAAGATAATTCGAGTGTTGATTAATAAAATTATGAAGGTGTATTTTAACGAGCTTAATATAACGTTTCAATAATTTAGAAAATATTAACAAGAAATCTTAAAAATTCGAAAAGCGAATATATGCGAAAAACGCTCAACTTGATTAAAATAAATTGCGAGTGTATCTTGACAGCTTTTAGTATTGATTAGCTTTGAAATTAGCAAAATATCGTTTTGAAATGCAGCACCCAAGTATAATATTTAATGATTTAGAAAGTGAGAGCCAAACTTCCCAAAAATTCGAAAAATTGAAAGTGTCTCGCGAAGACCACATTTACGACTTAAATTCAAAAATTTAAAGTATAGAAATTAATAACTTCGAAAACTGGTTTCAGTGTTTTAATTATAAAGTTATCTTTTCGAAGCGTTTTAGTATAATATTTAAGCCAAATTGAAAATATTTCTTGAGAATCTTAGTTTAAACGAGATTTTAAAAAGCGTTTGCTTGATTTAAGTCTGAAATTTTGAAAATGTCTCTTAGGAGAAATATTTTGAGGTGTAAAATTTTCAAATTTTTTGAAAATGTATTTTGAATATATATTTTTGAAAAGTTTTTATAAAATATACTTTACACATGGTAAAAATTATATTATATTTAGGAATATTTTTAAATCTATATTATTTTAGGAATTTTTTATTTTTTTTAAACTAAATGTATAAAAAGCCCCTAAAACAGATGTCGATCCTTTCGGTCTTTTATGCTGAAATCACAACTACATCATATCCAGTATTCAAAAAAGTTTAAGGGTTTTACCATGGTTGGAGGAAAAAAGGAAAGAATTTAGCCTGGTTCCGAGGTGGGTTTGGAAATATACATTAATGGGGGCTTAATAATGAGCAATGAAGAAGAGAGTTCAAGACAAGTGAGGAAGCGAGAAACTGTAAACAAATAATGTGGGAACTGTACAAATTAGGTTAGACGGCCAAGAGCCCTTTGTCTGGACCCAAGAATTTCCGCAGTATTGGATGACAAACCGAAAGCCCATTCCTATGTGAGGACCCGGGAAATCGAAAAGAAACTACTATCCCAGATATTTTTGTTTTGGTTTCTAATGAAAACAGATTGCATTTCGGGGATTTCTACGACTTTAATAAAGAGAATTGGTGATTGTGATTAAGGGAGAGAGGGAAAGAGCGAGAGAGGGTGACTTTGTAACTGTTTTTTCTGTGACAGTAACAGAGGGAAGTGGGGTGACGCGTGGAGCTGTGAGTGAGAGCAAGGGGCAGGTGTCCTCCAGCGGCGGTCTGTCGTCATAAAAAAGCTTCATTTCTTCCATCGCTGCTTCATCTTTAAGTCTTGTCTCGAGTTGGGTGTGTTGTGATTTTTTTTGGGTCTGATTTTAGCGGTGTGACTACTGGCCTTTCGTGAGGCGGACTGGTGTCGGAACATGAAACTTTTTCTGGGTCTTTTCACAAGGTGGGAAGTTCAGAGTTGTGGTGTTTGATTTGATTTCAAGGGAGAAATTTGTTGTTCTTCTTCTTGTTGGTGGCGGTGGGCGTGATTTGGCGGCGCTGGTGGCTGATTGGAAGGTTGTTTGATCTGGGGTTTGAGTGAAAATGAGCGGAGCTGTGCTTGTGGCGGTTGCCGCCGCCGTGGGAAACTTGTTGCAAGGATGGGATAACGCTACTATTGCTGGTAACAGATTTCTCATCTCCCAACTACTCTGTTTGTTCCCTTGTTGAAAAAGGTTCTTTCTGTTGTCTTCTGCTATTCAGAGTCAGTTCTTTTCTTGGATTACTTACTTATGAGCTCTGATGACTGATCCTGATGTTGGGTGTCTGGATTGAGTTGATTTCCTTTATTGGGGTTGGTTGAGCTCATTCTCCCTGAATTCATTCCTTCACTTTTTTATTTATAATTTTTTTTTGTTACAGGGGCTGTTAACGCCACATCAGAATTCAACAGGAATTGAACCTACTGTAGAGGGTCTAATTGTGGCCATGTCTCTCATCGGAGCCACGGTTATCACTACTTTCTCCGGTGCAGTATCCGATTCGATCGGCCGCCGGCCTATGTTAATTATATCATCCCTATTTTATTTTGTCAGTGGCCTTGTAATGCTGTGGTCTCCCAATGTTTATGTGCTACTGTTGGCGAGGCTTCTTGATGGATTTGGGGTTGGTCTGTCAGTTACTATTGTTCCTGTTTATATATCTGAGACTGCACCCTCTGAAATAAGGGGATTGTTGAATACACTTCCTCAGTTCACTGGTTCTGGTGGAATGTTTTTGTCTTACTGCATGGTTTTTGGGATGTCTCTGATGAATTCACCAAGCTGGAGATTAATGCTTGGGGTTCTTTTTATTCCTTCCCTCGTATATTTGGCGTTAACGGTGTTTGTGTTCCTGAGGTCTCTAGGTGGCTAGTCAGTAAGGGCGTATGCTCCGAGGCCAAGCGCGTATTGCAGAGACTACGTGGTCGAGAGGATGTCTCTGGTTTGTTCCTCTGGATACTGATCCTGATTTTGTTACATTGGCTGAAATGGGATGTTAAGTTGCTGTTCTAGATAGATAAAAATTCTTAGGATTTTCTTGGTTGCTTATTTTGGTTTCATAGATTTTTGTTTAAAAGAATTTTTACCATGTTTTAATTTAAATTATTAAATTCTTTGTAGGCAAAAAGAATTTTGGCTTGCCTTCGACCTTTCTAATAGTATCTCTACTGCACGCTGCCTGAAATTTTAATATGTTGGTAGAAAAGTTATATTCCTTTGTGTTTCAACATATTCTTGTGGCAAAAAATTGTTATACATTCTACTAACCCTATGTGGGTGATGAATCCATGTCCCCAGTTGAATTGGGGTCTGCTTAGTAGTTAGAATGAATTGTTCTGCACTAAGCGATCCCATTTAAACTTAAATTGTCACTAACAGAAATTACTAGGGTATGTCCTTGTTGTGCTTTAGATATGATTCTAGGACTTCCCCTTTTTGCTGTAATCATTCTCAATGATTTCTTTCTGGAACATTTTCTTTGACCTTATAGCAATTGACCAGATAATAGTTGTATTTAATGCTGGAGTTCAACTTCACATCCAAAATTGAACTCAGAAAAGCATAACCTATTGACGTGATTGCTAAATGTTAGGACATAGAAACAACGTCTTGTCACAATATGTAAGATGGTAAGTTACATTTGTATGAATACTACACATTTTAACTCAAAATGAATGATGAATAATTATGCATGTCCAATTTTAACCTTTCTTGATTGATTCTTTTCTACTGACTCACTGCATAGAATATAAGTATTATGTAGGAATGACTAGGTAAACCCGTGGTATTTTATATCCAAAGCAAATGTGCTACCAAGCTGTATACAATTTCCTTCATTATAATGAATTAATGAATGATGTTGCATAATGTGGATAATACTTATTTTCCTCTGATCAACAGGGGAGATGGCTTTGCTGGTTGAAGGTCTTGGAGTTGGTAGTAAAACTTCTATAGAGGAATACATAATTGGCCCCGATGATATCACAGACGACCAGGATCCAACTGCTATGAATGATAAAATCAGATTATATGGGCCTCAAGAAGGTCTCTCCTGGATTGCTAAACCTGTTACTGGGCAAAGTTCTCTTGGCCTTGTGTCTCGCCATGGAAGCATGGAAAACAAGTCAGTTCCACTTATGGACCCTGTTGTTACCCTCTTTGGCAGTGTTCACGAGAAGCTTCCTGAGACAGGAAGCATGCGAAGCGTGATATTTCCGAACTTTAGCAGTATGTTCAGCATATCAGGCAATCAACCAAAAAATGAAGAATGGGATGAAGAGAGCCTTGCCAGAGATGGTGAAGAATATCCATCTGATGGTGGTGATTCTGATGACAATTTGCAAAGTCCGGTGATCTCCGTCGAAAGATGCGAGTGTAGACAGAAGGACACAGTGCCTGCTCCATGGCGTATTTTGAGCATGAGACACAGTAGTGTAACGCAAGGAGATGGTGGAGAGCAAATCAGTAGTAGCATGGGAATTGGTGGTGGCTGGCAGCTGGCATGGAAATGGTCCGAAAGAGAAGGTCAAGATGGAAAGAAAGGAGGTTTTAAAAGAATTTATTTGCACCAGGAAAGCATTGGTCGATCTTGCCGTGGATCTTTAGTTTCTGTTCCAGGTGGTGAGGCCCTTCTCGATGGTGAGATGACCTCAACTGCTGCTTTGGTAAGTCAACCTGCTCTTTATTCCAAGGAACTCATCGATCAGCATCCAGTTGGACCAGCTATGGTTCATCCTTCGGAAACTGCAACAAAAGGGCCAAGTTGGAGAGATCTTTTTGAACCAGGAGTCAAGCACGCACTAGTCATGGGGGTGGGGATTCAGATACTTCAGCAGGTGAATAATATCATTTTGAGAAATTTCTATGGTTATATTGCATTCTTTTCCTTTAAAATAAAATGAAAGCCTTTACCCTTAATTTGCATTTCTAATTCTTGATATGTTCGTGTCTTTCAAGTTATCCTTTTATTATTGTTGTTATACAAAAGGTTCCCTTTCAATGATTTCTTGTTAATGCTTGTGTACAACAAAATCAGGACTGCTAAGCAGATCTCATATGATTAATGGCATGATTGGGAAACTATTAAGCCTATCTTCACTTTCTTGAGATCTAAAATGTTGTGAGAAAACGTCTGGATATCAAACTATTCTCATGATGATGGGAGAAAATGTCAGACAAACTTAATTTTCTGTTTCTTTTTGTTGGCTGGCTGTCATCTTAAGTTATTTCTTGTTTATGCAGTTCTCTGGCATAAATGGGGTTCTGTACTACACTCCTCAAATTCTTGAGCAGGCAGGTGTTGAAGTTCTTCTTTCAAACATGGGCATTAGTTCAGCCTCAGCCTCTCTGCTTATCAGTGCAATCACAACCTTGTTGATGCTTCCTTGCATAGCTGTTGCCATGAGGCTCATGGATATTTCTGAAGGTAACTTCAGCCTTCTTCCTTTGCTTGTGGCTTTGGCGTGGTTCTTATTTGAAAAGTTGCAAAATGTCTGCTTCCATGAGCCTAATGGGATATCTCTGGCAGAAAGTGATTATTGTTATATCCTCACTGGTCATGGCTGCAATCCCTGTTTGAAAAGCACAACCTCTCTCTTTCTCTCTCTCTCTCTCTCTCTCTCTCTCATATTTCTCATGTCTAGTTGGTCAAAAATGGTAATGGGGTGGGGTAATTAGGTAACTAACTTTTGCCTTCATCCTTATTTGGGTAAGTTTTGGGATTCTATAAAATTGCAGCAGGTAATAGTTTGATGAGTTTTTTTCTTTTTGGTGGTATGCAAGATTTTATTACATTCACATTCATGTGCTTGGATATGGTTTTGGTTTGAAGGCTTGTGGTGGTCCCGTGATTTAGTTACATACACGAGCGTGATTACAAATAAATATTTATATATTTTCTCAATATTTCAAGTTGAACCCAAAACATTTCTTCCCTGAGATCAAATCTTACCAATAAAAGCAAGGCATCTGTGATAATAATGCAGATTCACAATGGAGTCAGCTTTAGTCATTGATTAAGAGCTTAATTAATGCTTAACATTTTTCTTATCATTTTTATATTTTGTTCATAAAACAAGTCTATATTCCTGAACAGAGTGTACCATAGTGGGTTTTGATCAATTTTTTAATGCTGCAAGTAGTCTTTTATAGATGAGTTCTTTTCTTCTCCTTTTTTATTTATTTTATTTTTTTCAGTCAGTTCTATTACAATTGTCATGGACATTAATTGCCTTGTTATGTGTGATCTAGGAAATGTTGAATTGAACCTTGTATTGCTCAAGTTGGCCCAAATCAAAACATAAAGGTCATGCCTGTAAAAAACTTGTCTACTATTTTTTCCATTGCTTTTATTTTCAGTTTCTCTTATTCTTACTCTTTCTCTCCCTCATTGCAGGAGTTTGCTGCTCTATACAATCCCCGTCCTGATAATATCCCTCGTCATTCTAGTCCTTGGAAGTGTAGTGCATATGAGTAATGTTGTGCATGCTGCAATCTCAACAACTAGCGTCATCGTCTACTTTTGTTGCTTTGTCATGGGATTTGGTCCGGTCCCAAACATACTCTGTGCAGAGATCTTTCCCACTCGTGTCCGAGGCCTCTGCATTGCCATTTGTGCGCTCACATTTTGGATTGGCGACATCATTGTAACCTACACGCTGCCAGTGATGCTGACCTCCGTCGGCCTTGCTGGTGTCTTTGGCATGTATGCTGTTGTGTGCCTCATCTCATGGGTGTTCGTCTTTTTGAAAGTCCCAGAAACCAAAGGTATGCCTCTTGAAGTTATCACTGAGTTCTTTGCTGTTGGTGCAAGTGCTGGAAAGAACAACTGACTAGTCCATTGACGGTCTGAAAGTTTTGGCTGGCGTTTCAGCTTTTCGATTCAGATTTCTCCTCTTTTTCTTCTTTGGATGTTGATTCATTTAGGAAGAATTCTCCCTCTTGTTTGTCCATTACATGATTTCCTTACTTTTTCAAGTCTTCTTGTTGTGTTACTTCAGAAAAGCATCTGTGAAGTTCATTTCCCTTGTAGAGAGTGTTTGCTTTCTGAACTGAGTTAACAGAAAAGGGTTGAATTATCCAACTTTCTTGGGCTCTCTGATTACATCAATGCCTTGATAAAACATTCTTTATGAGCCATCACCTTTGTATAAATGCTCAGCATACATTGATTTGGCTAGTTAGATTGTGGGTAGTTGATATGCTTGGCCAAACAGAAAAGGGTATATTCTAAAGCCCTTCACAAGCATTTGTGGATGGTGGGAAAATGTTCAGTATCTTCCTTGAATAATCAAAGCTTAGCAGCCAAATTAGTGGTGGTGTTTGATTGGGCATGCTTCATTTTGTTTCTGGGTGGACTTGTCCCACCCACCATCAACTTTATAGGACTGTTAAAAGAATTTTGATTAAGAGCCAAAATAAATGTGGTTGATTTTGTTTATGCTCAAGAATCTTTATTAAGACGCCAAGAAAAGAGGAATGAATAAAGTTAAGGGAGAATGAATGAATGAATAAGAGGAGCCTTTCATATCTGATTTATGTTGTGAATCATTGATATTTTTAAAAAAAGACCGGACAATATTTTTAAAAGATAGGGTATAGGAAGGGAGTGGTTTCGGGCCGAGTTCTAATAGGCGTAGTTTATTATATTATAATTAAAGTGTATTAAATGTGAAAGAGATTTCATTTCTTAACATCTTAATTATGAAGCCAAAGGTTGAGGAGAGAGATTTGAAAGGAAGGGGAAAAGGTGAGACTATGACCAAAATGAATGAATGAATGAATGAGAAAGATTTTATTTCAGCTAAATGATTTTGAAAGGAAAGGAAAAGGGGGAGTGAGTTTGTCTTGACTAAATGATTAATATTTGAAAGGGAAGAAGAAACAAACTTTTGACTTTGAGAAGATTTTGTAATTTTTGAGTATTATTTTTAAAATGTTTTTAAAAATATTTTTTGATTCAAGTATGTATTTTGGAAAATAGAAATAACTATAATTATTACCCATGACACATTGACAGCATTGACACTGAAGAAAAGAAAAAGTGAAAACTTAAGAGGCAAAGTCGTAGGATGCTATATTAA
This sequence comes from Tetrastigma voinierianum, assembly GCA_016808115.1. Taxonomy (NCBI): domain Eukaryota; kingdom Viridiplantae; phylum Streptophyta; class Magnoliopsida; order Vitales; family Vitaceae; genus Tetrastigma; species Tetrastigma voinierianum. The sequence continues at coordinate 31,981 of JAEQBH010009776.1, forward strand.
GATTCAAGATTGTAGAAGTTATGGAACCCATTGGTGTAAAGTGCTATAAATACTTTTCTTAATAATTGGACTTGGACTAACAGAGCTCTTTATTAATAATTGGACTTGGACTTCCAGAGCTCAATGGAGAGCCTAGAATTCAAGATCATGTCGGACTGTTTATCGATGACCTTTATGGCTCGATTTCAATCTGATACAACTAATGGTTTAACTTTTAAACGAAGTTAAATCATAAGCATGAAACTTTTTGTGACATCTCAAATCCGAGGATCTCATTGATAACCTATCAATTCATGGAATTTCTGTAGATTTTGGGTGACTCGATATCGTCTTATTGTGTCTGTATCGAGATCCAGTATTTTCTATAAAAATCGGACCGGTCTGTTTGTTCGAAAGGCTACCGGCTTGTCTGGCCTGTATAAGCCATAGCCGTCAGGTCTCACGAAATGGTAATTACCATAGGATCCATCACTCCCATATCCCCAATATATAATTATATTACCATTTCTTTAGTAGACCTTGTTTGAGTTACCTCAGCATCACCATAATGCATCCCTTCTAGGGATCCATTCATTTACATTTGAATCTAAAATATAAAGTAAAATACTTAATTATGGCGAAGTAAGAGTCGATCACGACCTCTTTACCATGATGCATCTTCGACTATTTAGACGATAGTCTGAAAGGATTAATTACAGTTAACATATGTGAGACACTTTTACAAAAGCCAACTATAGCGCGCATAGGCCTCCTTCATAATCACGGTCTCGTCGGACGTTCTCCTGTGCACACATGCACGAAAGGGATCTCTCTGACGGGGTGGTAATCTTGCGACAGATGATAATTTCCTGAGTTATAAAACAAGATCTTCGTATAATGGTCGAACCCGACCTATACAGCGTCCAAAGTGAAAAATGTTTACATCAATGTTATATGTCATGCATGGAATGTCTTACGTACTATATCGTCATTCATGGGTGCTTTCGCGTACTGTGCGAGTGTGACAGCCGGAATCCTTGGTAGTGCCGATGACACACATATCTTAGAACTCTTCTGGCTCACCGAGGTACCCGATGCAAGTGTAAATGGACAAGTAATCATGGTCGATCTGCATTTCTGTCAGCGTATTTCGGAAGTCACATGTGATGCGTGTAGTGTGTCTTAACTGGGAAGCGGAACTTTTCGACACGTCGCGGGTCTGTACGTGTCCTGAGCTTTTCGGATCGCATCGCGGGGTCTCTTGCAGCGTGTTAGAGACTTTTGCTGAGGGGGTTCGCGACCCTTTCTTGCTCCACCCGACACATTAATTATATTTCGCTATGATTTAATATTAAGGTCATTTATTGGACGTGGAATCCAATCTGAGCTCACTACCCGTTCGTAATAAGCGATGATGGATGACCATACCCATCTTACGCACCCGTTTCATCTGATGATCGTGTATATGAAATCACGATTATGTCATTCGTCTTTATGTCATGCTACATACAATATTTATAAATTCTGGATAATTATGTTCACCACATGCATAATTTAGTTCGTATGATTTTTAAATGTTAATACGTCATGTGCGTATTAACGTGATTTTGACCTAGCAAGTATATTATTTATTTTCTAACAATACACATAAAATGACGATCGGACTCATATAAATAGGATGGCATCTTGGTCCCCTTCACGGTCGTCGCCAAATTCTTGTAATCTAACATCTTATAAACTGAAAGAGCATGCGTGACGGATCAAGCTAAACTTTTCAGCCGATTTGGAATGTCCCGAAACCAGGTGCAAAAATTTTGATATTCGAGTCCGAAATCTTATTCGGATTGTCAGGAAATAGTCAAAAGTCGACTGAATTTGTAAGAAAACAGATTCAAAAATTAAAGTGCTTACGCTGAGTCCAAAAATTTGAGGCCCGAAATTTCTGGCCTCCCAAAAAAACGTCGTTAAATGACCTTTAGTAGAAATGACTCAAATAGGAAAATTCTACATCTAAGTGGGTTTGTGGCTAAGATTTGTCTTAAAGCAGCTCTCGTCACGTGAAACCAGGTTACTTTACTCAGGTGAAAGAACCTAAGATCCAGGTGTAGATCAAAGAAGTTTTCTTTCTCTACCTCTCTTCTCTCCTACGTTCTAAGCTCCTTTCTCTTCATTTCAGGTAGTCCCACTCCTTTTCTTTTATCTTTTGATTTTTTCCTTGCCATGTTCATATTCGTTGGTCTAGTTTACATCCGAAATAATTTATTTATTTTTCGTTTCAATTGATTTTAAATGAACGGATTAAATCAGTTCACAACCGAGATTTTCGTGAAATACCGTCTCTTCAATCATTTAACAACTTATCGACAGCTTGTAAAAAAATTAGATTATAGGAATTCGACCGAAATTTTTTTGGGTCCTTCGATTCCCTTGAGACGAATTTACTTGGCGTAGTCCGTTTGTCATCTGAGATCACAAGAATTTTATCTTCGCAGGCAATTCGATAATTTATTATTATTATTATTATTATCATTTTCTTATTTTTAAAAAATGTCTCCTAATTTTCGGGTTTTACACTTTTCGGTTTAATCACCAATCCGATTTTTAACTTTTGAGTATTTGATCATGAAGATGTCATACTCTATATAATTATTCTACCCAATATAGGATGTGAACTTAAATAACAGAAAAACTTAAACTGAAGAACTCTAGGTTATTTCAGAGGAGCATAGCTAGTAATCAGAGCAGCCATAGCCTATATGCTGTGAAAGATTCTGAAAGAACAATGATTAAATAATTCCTTTTAACTGACATTTTCATATATGGATTTCAGGATCTACATTTGACCATGGTGTGTTTGTATAGACAATCAAAACTCCTACAGTACACAGACTTCATCGAAGGGGAAAGAAAAAGGAAAATTTGGTAATGACATAGTGAAAATTTTATGGAATGGTGAAACAGTTGAAGCAACACTAGTTTAATCAGTTAAAGCCTAGTGTTCCCATTCAATCTGGATCCATTTCTCGATTCGTCTTCTTCTCTGTCAATGGAATCAAATGGCGTGTCTTCGCGTTTTCTCTTGGAATTGCCTTTTGATCCACCTGCCTTGTCATCGACAAATGATAGGAATGTTTGAAGCCGTGAATTGTGAGAGCTGCCATGGACGGAAGGACCTTGTTCAGGAAACTCCCTGCTGAATTGGCGAAACATCATGCAGAAGTATACAAGGAGAGCTAGGAAGCATGCAATCCACATGAGGAAAAGATTTGAAGCTCCTTTTGCTGAAGTTGGTCAGGTTCAAGCTGAGAGTTGTCTGAACAAATCTTGTTTTTCAGCCACTTGTCATGGATTCTTTGAAGATCACCGTTTTCTGATAGCGTGAGGATGGCGGTTGACATGTCAACAGCCAAGGGAGAATCTCTTGGAAATGCCTAAGAAGAAACAAAAATGTCAACAGATCGGTAGGAGCCCTAATCCATAAAGTAGATCAAAACAGAGGCAAAAGGAAACATTTCATGAACTTTTAAACATGTTGAATACTCACAAATCCCCACCCGCTTCTAGTGAACTGCTGCCCTACAATGGTGAACTTGCAATGGCTGGCGAGGAAGACTTCCACGTATGGTCGTTCATCAACCACAGCAGCAACTCCACTGTCAAGGGCAGTGGCGTATTCTTCTGGTGAGCCAAGAGCGACGAGTCTAGATTTAGGTATGTCAAGTTCCTCACTAAGATAGTTTTCTGCAAAGGACCCTACTTGGAATCCGATACGATCATTGCTAGCTATCAATGTTTCAATTCCTTTAATGGGGAGGATAGTTGTTGCACAGTCAGGATCGATGTCAGGCTTGCAGTGGCTTGGATGCAGTTATCAGAACTAAAAGCCAGATGATCAACTTCTGCGCCCAGAAGTGTGCTTGTGTTCTCACAGAAAATTTGAAGGAAAACAGAGTTGGTACAATAGGCTGGCCTTCTATTAAATCCATTGTCAAGCATAAATAGGAACAGGGTAAGCTGCCTTACTGTGGGAGAAAAACAGGGGTGAGAAGAGGAAAACCTGCACAACAAATAAAAGGCACATGAGTTACAAAGAGCCTATCAGGTGAGAGTGAGAACCATACTTGGCTCTTTGGATGTATGTGTTGTAAATAGAAAAATCTGATTTACTCCTAGAAGGAATCAATCCCGGTTAATAGTTTTTATCACAACATAGGAGGAGAGAGAAAAAAAATATAGATATGATTTCTACCAGAAAGTGGGTTCATTTATCTTACCTGTTCATCCCACATCACCAAACAATGTGTTACCCCTTGATGATGAAAATGTCTAAAGAAATAGGAACATCCTTTATAAAGGCCCGGCCTATCATCCGCTAGAATATGTCATTTGTGCTTTTACTGTCTGGGACTCTTTTTTTTCTTTACAGGGAGAAGTAGGCGTAGGGGTCGGAGGTGCTGTGGGAGGTGTTGCTAACTTAAAAGCTTCTATTTAAGTATTCAGAAAACATGGAACCAAAGTTTCAGCTGTAATGAAAGTTTCAGAACACAAAAATGAGCCCTCCCAGTGACAGTGTAAAGCCCTCTTAACATTCAACAGAAATTGTTAACAACTCACCATAACATTGTGACAATCTGTTTCTTAGGTGGTCCCCTGAATTCATCATTTATTCGATGTTCAAGAATCCACACAACTGCTCCCACAATAAGGAAAAATGCTGCTGTTACAGCCCACATCAATGGAGTAAAAGGTCTCAAGAATGCCCAAGCGCTCGAGTTTGATTTCTTGACTGGGGCCACCACAACTAGCCCTGACTCTACATATGGCTGAGTATAATCCACGAACTTTGTACGATTGGTGACAATTGCTATGTCCCCAACTGCAGCATCAAAGTCCTACAGAAACAAAAACAGAGAATCAGTAAAGACCAACAAATACCGGTGATATTAGTAATGTATGCCAAAAATATTGAACATCAAACTATACTCACATTAGAGAAAACCTTGTATACAAGCTGGTTGTAGCTGGGGTTTTTCAGACCATCCCCAAACAGAACAAACTTATATGGGACTGCATATGGTAGCAAGGCTACTGCAGCAGTAAATACATCAATGCAATATCCATGGAGGTCATCAGTACCTTTCTCTTGTGAGACAAAATCACGATAACTAACCCTGTTTGGAACTCCAATCCTTAATTGTCTCCCGTTGTTTGGAAAGACCCAGCCACGAGGCCTCGTTGTTATTTCTCCAGGCCATAATACACCATGCAATTGCTGGTTTGCTCTTGAACGGTTAGGCGGTTTTGCATATAGTGTCTCTGGGGATACAATAGAGAGCCCAGAATAGTTAGACCAGTACCCAATCTGCCTGAATCCACTTCCAACTACATTAATGACCTCATATGCAGGATGTAATAGGGACCTGTCTGGACCAAATCGAACCGGGCCAGTTAAACCTTTCATATTGATGTGCAGTATGTTCTGAAGCAACTGCTGTCCTCCATCAAAAATGCTCAAAGCACCAAGATTCAGTTTCCCTCCCAACAAGCCAGTCCCAGTTGTATAATTGGAGAATGAGATGTTGCCGCCCTGATCGAAAATTTTTTTAACTGCATAAGCAATCATCCAAACAGTATCATAGGCATATAAACCATAAGGATTCAAACCAATAGTGCCATTACTCAGCTGGTCCCATCTAGACAAAAACTCCCTTTTCTTTTTCGAGTCAGGGGTATGAGGACGAAGTGTGAGAACTCCTTGGATAGAATTGGCAGTCTTGGAGGAAACAGTAGTAGAATCTAGAACAGTAGATAGCCAAGTAGAAGCTATCCAAACATAACCACTCTCCACCATCCCAAGATATTTAGCAACATCAAAAACCAAAAGACCTGTTTTGGAAAAAGTAAGAAGAACAATTACTCGGGATTCCATCATTTTAATCCTCACTAATTCATCAAAAACCTGAGCACGAGTTACTTTTGGTTCAGGGGGAAGGGCGGCTTTGTAGGAGATTTTACACCGCCTCTCTGCAAGTTTATCACTCAACACAGTTATCCCATTTCTGCCCTGATCTTCATCAGAGTATACAGCAATAACCTCTCTCCATTCAAAATAGCTAACCAAGTCTGCAATGGCAGTCATCTGGAATAGATCACTGGGGGCAGTTTGGATGAAGTAAGGGAACTGGAGAGGCGAGAGGGTGGGGTCCAGGGCTGTGAAAGACAGTAGAGGAACATGGAGCTCATTTGCAAGATGTGAGAGTACATGAGCCATCACAGCACTTTGTGGACCAATAATAGCCACTGTATCAGACTCCATGAATTGTAATGCTGCAATCAAATTACAATCATAAGAATAAGGACATCTAACAAAGAAGATAACAAACTAGAGGCAAAAGATAACAGAGTAAGCAAAGGAGTAATATATGAACAAATAAGAAATTTCAAAAGAACAAAACAATTTACCCCCAACGATGCTGAGAAATCCGCTGAAGTTGGAATCATGCAGAGTTATAGCCAGTTTTCTCCCACCGAGAACGCTTGGATCAGAATTCACATCTTGCTCAGCCGCCTTCATGGCTATCTTTGCAACTTTCCCATTGATGGTGCTAAATGTGAATATGGCTCCAATATTCACAACCTCATTCTTCAAACCCCCTTCGGTGTATCTTCCAATACAAAGAAATAAAAACAACACAAGCCAAACCAGATTCATGGTGATCCTAAATGATGCACCTAACCACCATGTTTCCAGCGCCAAGCATACATTTTGAATTGAAGGAAATATATAGAAACAATCAACCCCATATACTAATTTCTGCCAAACACTCAAGGGACCTTTTACCCATCAGCACCAGACCTAAAAGCAACCCTAAACTCGACATGGGAGTTCTACAACTATGTGCTAATAAAGAAATATTCCTAAGGAATAAGATGCAACCAGTTAAATTTCCAAGTCATGCACAGAACCCACTTGCAATTAAAGAACTAAAAGGGCCCAGTTGGAAGTCACTTCCCATAAGGAACAGAGAGAACAAAAAAAGCTCAAATATTCCATAAATCAGCATCTAGGATAAACAAGAAATACACATCAAAGCATAGCTCAAGAGAATCAAAATTGCAGGAGCTTTTAGGGTTTCCATGCATTATAGCGGAAAAATTTGTATTTGGAATAAGGGGAAGATGAGGGACGCACACAATCACCCTTCAAAGGAGGATGCATAACAGAGGAATCACAGGGTTAGTCGCCATGAAAGGGAAAATAAAACCAAAAAGTGGGGACAAAGGAGACCACGCACAACAAGAAGGGTCAAGTTTCCAATGGAAGTGAAGAATCCACCGAGCTCTGCAGTGGAGCCTTTCCATGTCTTAATTATGAGAAAACTTACTAACAGAGAAAGGGAATAACTTGGCATCTCCAGAGTCCACAAGTGTTGTTAGGGCACTAGAAAGCCTACAACCACCTACTCCCATTTGTAAAATAGTTGAAAATCTTGGAGATAAAGGAATTTTGGAGAATTGAAAGATTGTGGTGGTGAAAATGAATGAATTTGTGGAGACATCATGAAGAATATGACGGTGGTTGGAGCCTTTTGTGGGGTTCTGGTTGAAATCTTCTGGTGAGGATGATGATGATGATGATACGGATATTGGTGCCTCAAGAAGAAAGTGTAATTGGTTGCTGATTGGTTGGATGTGAAGGGAATTTTAACAGATTCTGTCTTCTTGAAAGCTGACATTGTTTCCCAGAGTCACCAAAATCCTCAAACTATATGATAAACTTTGTTTATATTTTCTACTGTACTGGTGAGGACCCTCTTAGCATAGTGGCTAGGTTGAGAGAAAATGACAGCTAGGCTCCTTCTTCCATATGCAGATCCCACAATGCCTTAAAACAAAAAAACAAAAAAACAAAAAACAAAACCTTAGAAAAGATGTTTGAGTTTAATACACCAATTTTTTTTTTCCTTTTTGCCTCACCACTTGGATGCAATCCGTGCATGTCATTTTCTGCACAGAAGAGATCCCAAACTAAATTTAAAAACATGCTAAAGAAGAAATATCCTATGGATGCAATCACCTGCAGCCAACCAAATGTTGGGTTGCCCTCAGCTTACAGCCTTACATGGTTCCATCACGATAACATTCCATTCTTGGGCAAGAAAGATTTGAGAATTTGGAGATCTAGGGGTGGTGCTGCATAGTGGTGGATCTTGCTCTGGCATATAAAAGCGTAAACCATAGGTGGTGGGTCAATACTACCACAACTGTAGGTTGATGTCTCCTGCTTTTTTACATGCCTATAAGTCAAGAATTCATCATTCATCCTAATCGTTAAAGTACTTTTAATTGATCTATTCGTTATACTTGTCTGAACTATTATAAACCTTGTATAGTTAGTTCTCCATTAGAATGCGGGACCTAATAAACCTATGAGAATCACTGGGGCATAACCCTGAGTAGTGGGTAGCTTAGTTGGTGAAACACACTAGGATGGGATAACGATGGTCGATTAACTGGCCGTAAAGTGGTTAAATTACGCTCAAGTATTAGCCGAAAGGCATTCACGGTTATCAGGAAGAATTACTAAGGATATGTTTAGTCGAGTTTTTTGAAAACTGTTGAGCAGTTTATAAAAGCTTAGCAATCGTTTGTGTCAATGCAGTTCTCTTTCATTAACGGATTTATTGTTTTACGTGATTAAAGGGTTTTGAATAATAAACAAACAAACCATCGCCTTTGTTTTTTATAGAAACGAAAAATAGTTTTAGCGTAATAAGCGAGGGCTCCCTATTACCTTTCCTTCTTATACAAGAGCAAGACAAATTGATAGGGACTGATGCCAGAAAAAGGGAATCCTGTTTAACACCTGGGCAGCTGGTAATCACAGTTTGATCATCGTGTAACACACACTTTGGTAGTACCTAAAAATAATTTAACACCAATCTAAAGAGAATGCAATGGTAAGATGGTCAAGCTTGTTAACCTGGCTTCTACATTGAATGATAAAGTCATGCAAGGGATCAGCACAAAGAAAAGAATGTTAGCAGAAAATCATGATTCCTAGTAGGCTAGTACGGAATAATAGCGTAGCTTGAGTGGGGATTGTTATATGAGATTCAAACCCTTAGTCTTTAATACACAAACTATGGACAACAGAAATTTTCCTATCCAGTGGTTTTATAGCTACTGGAGTTCATCATCCACAAATCTTCTGAATTACCTTATACTCTCTGCATCGCTTTTTCCCAAGAGTGTGAATGAAATCTCATGAGCTACACAGAGAAATCAATTCCAAATATCTTAAGAAAAGAATTTCATGGCAATCTATGATTCAGCCACAACTTACAGTCTAGCTGTCTGACAAATATCAGCAGTATGATGCTGTTAGGTATAATTTAAATGGGCAATAACGTCCCGTAAAACATAAAGAAGAAACTGGCATGTCGCAAAATCCAGGTTAGCCATAACAGTTGTGCAGGTTTCAAGCTCATCTGCTGATACTTTTGCCTCTTCTGTATAATCATCTGTCAAATAAACAAGGATATGCCAAGAAAATGGCAATATTTCATGTGCTGTAATGGAACTGGCTCACTTGGTGCAGAGGTCTAAACAATATAAGGAAATCCGAAATATATTTTGGATGATTCATAATGGTAAATCAATCATGGATTCTTATATCCAATTAAGCAAACCACTTTCAAATTTTTCAAGGTGAATGAATCTCAATAGCTGCTCATGCTGGCATTGATGAAAAATATCCATATGCCATACAGAACCAGCTGCCCTCAGTCAAAAATTCTCTCCCCAGTGAGAATAGTAGAACACAATGAACTGATAGTAAGGCATCCTGGGATGAAAAACACTAATCTCCAGCTTTCTGCACCTGAAAGATCAGAATTAGCTGTTTGAGCAGCTTCCAGAAGTTTGCCAGTGAGGTCAACACCAATAATGCCAGCTAGTGTCCCAGCAGTATTAGAAACCCCCATGACGATTCCTGCATATCTTGGAGCAACATCCATATGATTCACTGCAAACCCGGCTCTCCCTAGAGCGAAACCAGAGCCAAGAAAGACAGAGCAGCCTGAGTTCTGAACATGGGAAGTGCCATTAATGCAAGAGAAGCTACCACAAACCCTACGGTGTTCAAGAATTTCCTGGTTTTAGTCACAGACAAGATCCTCTTGGTGATCAAATGGTCAGCAACGACCCCACCAATGTTTGAGAAAATGAACATGTTGAGATAAGGCAACATCTTAGACGAACCCATGTCCTGAAGACTAAGACGGAGGCCTAGCTCAAAGTATGTGGGCAACCAGTTCATCAGCACGTACAAGGCATAATGAAATGTGAAATTATTCACCACAATTGCCCAAACTGGCAAGCTTATGAGAATTCGCTTCCATGGGATTTTGGAAGTTTTCGCAGAACTTCCTCCATTCTCCACTTTTACCTTTTGACTTCCTCTCATTGGCAACAATGATTCCCCAAAACCAGAGGCAGTGGCTTTTGGGTATTCAGCACGAGGTGGGTCACTGGCATATTTGAGCCACAGTAGAGACCACATTGCACCTAAAGTTGCTTCAGCAAGAAATACAGATTGGGGACCTCTGTACTTCACCAGGCTTGGAAGTAGAAGCATTCCTGCAGCTGCCCCGAGGTACATCCCAGAAGTTGTGAGAGAAACAGATCTAGACCTTTCATGGGGTGGAACCCATTGTGCAAGAACAGTGTGGATGGAGGGGAAAATGAACCCTTGTGCCACGCCAACGAGCAAACGGGCCATCACTATGGGCATGACATGATTTGGGTCCAATGGGAATAAAGCACAAGTTAATGACCATAGCACAAATGAGAGGAGAAGAACACGCCTTCCTCCTAGTTTCTGAGCTGCCCATCCTCCAGGCACCTGAGAACAAGCATACCCATAGTAAAAGGTAGAAAGTATTGTGCCTTTGCTTGATTGATTTACCCCAACAGCATCAGCAGCAACAATTATAAACAGTTGAAGCCCACCACGGCTCTACATAACAGCGTAGAGTAGATATCAAAATAACAATCAAGTAACGCTTTGGAAATTTCAGCCTCCCCATGCTCCGTGACTAGTTCTCTGTGCAAAAGGCACACATCTACGCCACTTTGTCAATGGTTTCTTTTATCAGCCACTTTTCAACAGATCTAAGATCATGCCTTCAGAATCCTTCCAGATACTAGCGAAACCTGGATAAAAAGTATAAATGGGATGTCTAACTCATTCCTGTTGATGATGGTAATATGGACAACAATTTATAAGCTTGTAAACTGTGCTGAAAAGATTGAAAGTAAAAGAAATATTACATAGAACCATAACTCCAATGTACCAATGGTTTATCAGATATACAAGAGCAACTTACTATATTTAAGGAACCAAACAGGGTTATCTCAGAAAGAACCAAATGCAAATCAATCGGTTCAATTTGTCTAGTTTATACCATTGTTTGGCTAGTTCGTCAAAATGTAAAAAAGAAGCCACATTTGCTATCAACCACCACCAAACAAGCCATTTATTTAAGAGCATCTAAGCAAAGGGTGCGGGGAAATTATCCATATCAAAGCATGGATACGATGTAAGGCATAGCCCAAGTGGGAGGTAAATAATAGGAATCTCTCCAATGACTTAGAATAACCCCCAGAGGTCTTGCTGCTCTGTATCTCGAAGGATAAGTACAATAAGCTATGATTCTGAAATCCTCAAATCTTCAAACGTTTGCTTAAATTCCCACTTCTACCCTAATCCTATTCAAGGCTAGATTGATTGATATGATTTTGTAGATTAAAAATTGAAGGAAAAAAAAATCTATGATTTTCATTGTTCATTGCAATGCAGTTGCCCTCTAGTCAACATCGCAAAATACATTACGGTAGAGAGCAGTTTATCCAACATCTAAAACATGAATGCACAAAAAGGAACTCTATGTATAACCAATATTCACGAGAAATGAAAAACAGAACCACAACAACCAGAAAATCATGAAAATGCAACTGTCAACTAGCAAATCACATATACTAGTTGCAAATTAAATTTGACAAATGTAGAAAATTTCAACTTGAGAGTACCTGATAAAAATGCAGATTTAAGTTCAATTCAGAAATGGATCTGGATCAGATGAGGTAGAAAAATCCATGCGACCGACAAAAGATGAAAAAAAAAAAGGAAAAAAACCCATAAACTGAATCGAACCCAACTGATTCTTCCAGATATAGAAGAACGAATGAAACGTTCAGGGGAATTTCGACGAACACATGGCGGTCACTCAGACGAGAAGACACAACCCAGAAAATAAAACAAAAAACAAAAAAAACAAAGACAAGCCACAATGGGAAAAGGATCAAACGTACCCGAAAACCAAAATGTGTCAGCACAATCTTGTTTTCTCCCTTGAATTTGGTGATTTCCACTCAAACATGGAGGCGGGTGCCGCACAAAAAAAATGAAAAACCCTAAACAAAGTCAACGATGAGCTCGTCGTACCATACCAACAAATGAACAGGTGAAAAAAGCTTCACCTGTTCTCAGAGTCAGAGACAGCTTGTAGACTTCCGCCAATTCACTCTACCTAATTGAATGCTCAAAAATCATCAACAAAAAAAAAGAAAAAAAGAAATGAAAACATCACAATAACAATCCCAAATAATAATATTTATTATTATAATTATAATAGTATTAAATAATATAGTAAATAAATAAATAAATTTGTGGGATTTATTTGCAGTGGTTGGAGGGACTGATCTGAGTGTTGGTTGGCATTCAATGGCTTTGAGAATAAACTCGCAAATCCATGGTTGGATTTATCGAAAAGATCCAAAGCTTCTTCATTGATATGCCAACTCCCAAAATAGACAATGATTTTTATTAAATTCGGTAACTACTTTATTTGGGTATAAGAAAAATATAGGTGGAATATGAATCATCGTGGGAAGAGCCAAGAGGGGTGATTTTCAGCCATTTTAACTTGAAATAGCTGTCTACACATTTTTTTTTTCAGCCTTATCACTTAATAAAGTGGTCATTTCGTAAAGATTTAAGTTTTTTTTTTATTATTATCGTTTTATTATAGCGTTTGATTTATCATCGATTTGTAACAACGTAATATTTTTTATTATTTTGTTGCGAATCTTTATTGGTATGGAGGTGATTCAAAAAGGCAAAATGGATTCAATCAATGAAAGATATCTTAGATTATGGTCATCCAGTTGAAGAATTCGAAGATATTATAGTCACTATATTATTAAATTTATAGGTTTTATATCGATTTATTATACTATTAGCCTATATATTGTTTCTTCTTAGGGATGAAAATTTTAACCCGAACTCGACTAACCCGCCCCGTCCCTATTAGGACTGGTATAATATGTCCGAAATCGAGTTCTAATCGGGTTTGGAAATTTCTATTTAAACTTGAATTGGGTTCAAGGCGGAAACGAGTTTTTGCCCAATATTTACAAAACTGCCCTTCAACCTAGCAAATTTATCATCGTAGTCTCTTCCCCTCCCCTTTTTCTTCTTCAAGCTCTAACCCTAACAAATCCGTCATCACAACCTCCTCCTCCTCTTCTTCTTCTTCTTCTTCTTCTTGATCCGCAACCTCATCTTCCTATCTCATACCCACCCACGACCAACATGATCGAAGATGAAAAGGGTGTGTTTGTGCTTGAAATCCCAGTTACAATTGGATATGTTTGGGATTGTTGGGAGATGAAAGGGGAGGGGCAAGGCGGAGTGGGGATGGGATTTTCAAGGATGTTCCAAAACGGGGATAGGAAAAGGTTCTTCATCCCGGGTTTGGGACGGGTATGAGAAATAAGAAAAAATTTTGATAATAGGAATGGGATAGGGGTGCCCTTTCCCAAACCCGCCTCGTTGCTACCCCTATTTCATATTTTATAGTTTTAGCAATTTATATCTTGGATCTATTGATCTATTGTAAGTTTGAATTAATGAAATTATTTTTAGTGGTTGGTGGGACGAATGTTCTTTGAGCAAAAACTCTCAAATCCATGGTTGGATTTATCGAAAATACCTAAAGCTTCTTTGTCAATTTGCCAACTCGCAAAATGAAAAATAATTTTATTAATTCAAACTTGTCATAGATTCCAATATACAAGTTGAAAACCATAAAGAAGAAAACAATATTCAGGTTAATAACATAATAAATCAGCATACAAACTATAAATACGAAAATATAGTAACTATAATATCTACTATACAATTAGCGACATCATAACAGTCGTAATTTGATATATTCGTGATCGAGCCGTTTCTGTATGAATCACCTTAAATCTGAAATAAAGTATTACAACAAGACGACAAAAAACACTACGTTGTAACAAGTCAACGACAAACCAAATAACGCAATAAAGACGACAACAACACAAAACTTTGTAGAATAACCACTTTATTAAAAGATAGACCGAAAAAAAGTGATGAGGGGTGATTTAAAGCAAAAAATTGTCGAAAATCACCCTTCCTTCTTACTTAAAAAAGAAGGGTGGCTAGCAAAGAAAGGATAGAAAGCAAAGAGAAAAGGAGGTTAGTGTTAGATTTTCATAAAGTGGGCTTTATTAATTGGATTAATTAACTGGATTTATTCGGTCTAATTAAGTGAGATTATTAGAGCAATAATTCATATGGGGTGGCCAGTGTGTGGTGAAGTCTTGGTGGGCCGTGAGAGGGCCGAGTGGTCGACTTCGATATATAAAGAAGGCTCGAGTCATCCCCGAACCCTAAGGATACGTACAGTTCTCACATACGGGTTTTTCGAAATTACTACACGAGATCGGTGAGAGGCATTCTCGGTGAAGCCCGGTGTCACCCGAAAATCGTGGGGAGAAGATCTTGAGATCTTGACGTCGTTTCTTTGCAGGTTCTTCATCGATTCCATCGAGAAGACATTCCAACCATGGATTCGTCGAATGCAATTGTATGTAATTTTTCGATTTTCTTTCCATTAATGTTATGCTTTGTGTTCTAACATGGTAATATAGGTTGATAGAGAATCGTATCACTACCGGTTAGTATCGAGCCAATAGATTAGAATTCAAAGCGTATGAATCGGAGAAAATTTTTTGGGTTTTATGAAGCGGACGATACAGCCGATTTGGTTACCGATCGTCAAAAATTAAATATTTTGCATATTTGGAATGCAGCGGCAGAGAAGGCGATCGCGCCGGTGGGTGGCGGAAATCGCGGAGATGTGCGGGCCCAGCGCTCTCCGCAGCGCCGCCCGCCGCGGCGTTGAACGGCGGCGTGAAGGACCGCCAGCGCCCGAATCACGATCCAGCAGTGCGATGACGTGTCGTGGCGTCATCATGACCCGATCGGTGGCAGGCGTCGGCCAGGATCTACCGTCCGTTTATTTGGCGGTTCGATTAGTGGGCGGCGTGGCTGGCGTGGATCGTAGCGTCGTGATGGCGTCGTCTACGGCCCGTCTTGACCCGGAACCGACCGATAGGGATATTAACTTGGGCGATCGCGACCGACCCGACGTTCCAACGGTCAGCCGAGCCCAGGCAGAGCCAGTCAGGCCGGTCAGCGAGCCAGTGACACAGCGACGCGGCGGCTGGCCGCAGCGACTTCGCGCGGAACAGCCACGGTGGCGGCGTGAGAGCGTGTGAGGTGTTTACGGGCAATCTTGATATCTGCAAACTCGTATTGAAATTCTCTACAATGGTATGTTGCTTTGCATGTTTTGAGCTTATGCAGATATGAAAATGTATAGAGCCTATTTACACTAAGGAATTAGGGTATTTTCACGTATTTTGTACTTCTTTCTCTATGGTTTAGGAAATACATATGGTAGCTAACATGTATATCCTTTGCATAAGAAATTTGTGTAGAGTCTATATTTGTTGACTATTG
Organism: Tetrastigma voinierianum; assembly: GCA_016808115.1. Classification (NCBI taxonomy): domain Eukaryota; kingdom Viridiplantae; phylum Streptophyta; class Magnoliopsida; order Vitales; family Vitaceae; genus Tetrastigma; species Tetrastigma voinierianum. The sequence goes on from JAEQBH010009776.1 coordinate 47,855, forward strand.
ATGAATAGTTGAGCAGTATAATTAGCATTACATATATATATAGAGATGTGATACATAAAGCTAATATCCTTGGTATATGAGAGATTTTGAGATTCGATTAGTTGTGAGCCTTGAGTGGCACACTTGATTGGTTAATCCTCCAGTCTCCCCATATTGTGTGGGATGTCTCTGTTATTACATGATCATACTCCCAAAGGAAGTGGTCTGTGTTGGATTCATGGAGGGATACATGTATGGCGTAATAGCGAGAAATAGTGATCTTAGTGGTTCATACACCTGAGGTGTGTTGATTTGAAGGATTAGAATATGTTCTCATGGCCGTCATGTGGAGAGATGTACAAGCGCATGTCATATATTACGCCCCAAAGGTGATTATGTGATGATGTATGTAATTCTACATGAGTATTCACATGATGCGATTGTATTGTTTTGTTTTATTTTCTGATCCAATTTTACGTGAGCGGTAATTCCATTTCAATTGAGATCCTTCTTTGGATTGAATTTGAGAAATGGAAGAGGATTTCAATTTGGAATGGAGGCGGCGGATGTTCACATGGCGCTTCTGATGGATAAGTAGGCCGGATATCGCAACCTCTGTGCGAATTTGAGAAGGCGTATCTTTGCGGGAGAGGAGCGATAAGTTTGTGATGTGATGAAAGAAATCCATCTGAAACGTTTGAAAAGTGGCACTCTGGGTGGTATGCTTTGCTAAGGAAATGATGGCGACCATAGAGGCTAGAAATCGAGTTTCATCAAATCTTTGGGAGTTGGAACACTTCTTGAAAGCTCTTGACATGAAGTATGATGAATGCAGTACAGGGTTAGAGATTATGTGTCACTGAGGATGGTGGACCTAAAGTGAAACTCGAGCTCTTAATGTTCGCAATTCACGATCTTTGCATTGTCTGTCCCAGCGCAGGCAGTATTTGATTTTGGGATTATAGAATAATTTACAATTCCCAGATGAGACTTGAGTCGATAAATGAGCATTAACGAGGGTGGTGGAGGAGAAGCTTAAGAAGGATAAAGAGCATATGGCCTTATATCTTTGCAAGTCCCCATAAGAAGGAAGAATAAAGTTCAAAAAGTCGAACTCATAAAGGTGCACCGAAAATCACAGGTCAATCGGCGATGTAGATTAAAGAAGAGCGTTCTTGAAAAGGATGGTGATCGGCACATACTTGTAAGAAGAAGAGTCAATGAAGAAGGGTGCAAAATTTAAAAGCTTGGACAATGTCAGCGTGGGCTTCACAATTAATGATTCTTTAATACTTGTTTGTGAATCAACCTGCTCTGAAGCACCATCCGGTTCTTGGTGGCTTGATGAGTGGGCGACTAATCGTGTTGCATTTACCCGTACGAGGGATTAATAAATGGAGGCCGAAGCAGGGATGAATCAAAAGCTCGTACGTAGGAAATAACGAGAAGAATTTGAGAAGTCATGTTCGTGGGAGATGTAATCTTAGTTTTAGATTCTGGTTTTAAATTGATGTTGAAAGACACATTTTATGTACCTTCTTTTAGAAGGAATTTAGTTTCAGTATCATGTTTGGATTCATATGATTATTCTTTTGAAATTAAAATGATATTATTTCAATATTTCTTAATTCAAATAAAGGTTAGTCTTGTCATATGTCAGACGGATTATACGAATTAAGTTTATAAGATGGCAATATCACGTGGCTTATCACGAATTTGAAAAGGTATTTCTAAGAGACCCATTCTGGGAAGAGTCTTATGCATTATGGCATAAAACGACCGTGCCTTCTAAGGATAGGTAGAAAGGGTGATAAAGACTAATATCTTTATCTTAAAATGACTTAGAGATATCGTGAAATCTGTTGTAGAGTAAAATGACGAATAAGAAGAAAAGCTGCGGTCCGTAGTTAGGCTTGTTGGAAGTCATTCACCACAAATATAAGTGGACCTTATGTGGCAACCTTATTGTAGAAATTTTTATTTCATCGCGTTTATTGATGACTATTCTAGATATGGTTATTTGTATGAGTGAAAGTGCGAGTCTCTTGACAAGTTCGAGATTTTTCGGTTGAAGTCGAAAGCGATTGGGAAGAGTCGTAAAGGTTGTTAGATCGTAGGAGTGGAAGTATTATAGCGGCGTAGCGATCTTTGGGCCAACAAAGGGCCGATGCGCGAATACTTAGAGGACTACGGGATAGTGGCACGGTTTCTTATGCAGGTATTTGTCGACAAATGTCATTAACATGGGCCAGGGTATCATGGGATACGTGAGATTAATTAGGAGGCTATTAAGTTTTATGTTCTTTCTTATGAAGGTTGAATTGATTTCATTACATTTTTGTAATAATTGAATTTGTATCAACTCTTTGCGTTCGATAAAGGTATTTGTGAATGTAGGTTTTATCGAGGTTAGTCACGTATAATTGATGAAAATCTGGCGTTAATGTAAACGCGAATGTCTGTTTATGGGGCGTTCTTGGCATTAGCCTTAACGGCATGTTTTGTTACACGTAAAGTAAAGTTGCTGTTGGGTAACACGTACTCTGAGGTTCATTGGAACCATGATGGATGCGGTGACGTATTGGGTTTTGTGACATAAGGAAATTTGGACTATGAAATGGATAACAGCGTGAAGTATCTCGTTATGGTATTGTCCGTTAAACACACTACCATATGTAATCCGTATCAGTCAAAGTTAAGCACTCGTGACCGTGGAAGAACTGCGTGAGTCTGTCTGATGCATGCGTGATTCGAGTGTTCGAGGCTTTATGGGATGATTGACTATTAAGAATAATCTACAGGCCGATATAAAGGTGCGCGCCACGAGTTTTGTTTGATTAATATCGCGAGTGGGAGAATGTTAGATTTTCTTAAAGTGGAGGCTTTTATTAATTGGATTAATTAGCTGGATTATTCGGTCTAATTAAGTGAGATTATTAGGCTATTAATAATTCATATGAAATTTGTGAGAGTGTGTAATGAAATTTGAAATCTGGCCGACCCCGCAATGAGAGGGCAGTGGTGAACTTCGATATAAAGAAGGCTGAAGTCATCGAGCCACAGGATCACGTACAATTCTCACATCTGAGGTTTCGAAATTTTGAGGATCGATTGAGAGGCATTCTCATTGAAGCCCGATTAATAAGCGGCCGGGTCGTTCGGGAGAAGATCTTGAGATCTTGGCGTCGTTTCTTTGCGGAGTTCTTCATAATAATTCGCATCGAAGACATTCAACCATGGATTCCGTCGAGTCACGGGTATGTAATTTTTCGAGTTTTCTCCATTAATGTTATGCTTTTTGTGTTTCTAACACTTGGCTAATCTAGGTTGATAGGAATCGTATCCCTACGATTAGGGTTTTTGTTGTACATTTTCATTTCTATTATAGTATATTTTATCTCATTTTTTACGAGATTACTGTTTTATCTCCTTGGTGCTATGAGTTTATATTATTTTAACTTTATTCTGTTTTATTTATTTGTACTTGATCTTAAATATTCATACCATTATCCAATAATCTAAATTTAGGAGTACTTTTTCTAATAATCCAATAATGTTTAAATGAAAATATAAGTATTAAGTCCAAATAATGCCTTGCTCTTGGGGCTTGCTGAAGTGGTAAAGATGGAGATGAGTGTAAAGTAAATCTATGGTTCAAGCCTTATAAGAAGAGAGTACTATAATAATGTAATGTCAAAACCAAAACTATAGCTAGGAAACGACTCGGCCTAGCCCAAATGGGTTAAACCAATTAGGGCCATGGGCAAAAAATTGGCTAAAATAATACAGCATTAAATATTAAAAATAATAATAAATAACAATTTTAATTTTTATATTTTTGTAGAATAAAGTTTATTGAAACCTTATAGTTTCTTAAAAAATTATACAATATAAATTATTATAGTTATATTTATATATATTTTATTTTATCTTAAATTATTTTTCATACTAATATTATTTTATTTTATGAAAAACAATTATTTAATAACTATTATTTTTTCTTTAAACAACTAATTTTTAAAAAAAATTATAAAAAAATTAATATTCTTAATAATTAGAAAATAATATGTAGTCGTTAAAAAATTTAAAATAAAAAACAGGCCAAATGACCTATGGAGCACATTCGGGCCGGGTAATAGGTTATAATTACATTAGGCTTTCTTTTCTCGTATGTCAGCTTAAAAATATAGATTAAAGTGAATTCGATAGTAGTCGAATTACATTATCCGCATAAGCAAAACTAAGAAGAGTACTACATATCTTATGACAAATGAATATATGTTAAAAAAAAAAGTTCAAATCAATCGCGCCTAAATATTTAAATTCATCAAATGTTTGGGTTTGGTGGAAATATGTTCTTAATTCAAAGGGCTTGACAATGTCTTCAAACACATGACACAATATCCATGTGTTGTTGATATACATTGAGGAATTATTCAACTTGATGTTTTGTCTTTTTTCTACTTTTATTATTATTATTATTATTTAAGGTGGTTTCTTATTGCCTTGGAGATTGTACCAAGAATTTTGGTGAAGGGTTGCTTCTGTTTTCTAAAGAAAAGGGCTGCACGTTTTTTTTTACTTTTCACACGGTTGGTATTATACAATGAAAAGTTCCAGCTGAGATCAATTTTTTTGTTTTTTTTGTTTTTATTAACAATAATAATAATTTTTTTGAAAGGTATAACAACAACAACAACAACAATAATAATAATATGTAACAACAATGGCTTTTAGTATTTCAATTTCTATTTGTAATTATATTTTATTTATATATAATTTTAATGATATTATTTGTACGTAATATCAAAACCATGATTTGATACGTACGTCATGCATGATGTAAATTAAGAAAGCTAAGCAACAAGCTTTCATCACTTTATGAATAGTAAAATAAAAACAACCCAATAGGGTTCAAAATATTTCTCATGCAAAAACATTAAAAACAAGGGCTTTGTTCCTGTTTTAAAAAACAAGAAGAAAAATAATAATAAGGAAAATATGTTTGATTACCTAGTTTTTTTTTTTTTTTTTAAACATAGCAAATACAAAAAATATTAAATTTAGAGAAATAAAACAATTCATATGTTTTGAAAAGTAAACTAGAAACATGCTATAGAGCTTTATTTGAAACTTGAAAAGTATTAAAGAAATAAATAGTGAAGAAAATAAAGAGGAAAAGTAGAAGGAAATAGAGTTTGGAGAAAAATAAAAAATAGATTTAAACTTAATAAATTAATTTTATATATTTTATTCAAACCCATTTTATTTGTTTCTCTATTATATAAGGATTAAATTTTTTTTTTTTTAAATATGTAAAATTTTGAAGAATTTTAATTATATTTTATTTACTTTTATATTTTTCAGCGTGGAACTAAACATGAAAAAATAAATTTTTTTTATCATTTTTTCCTTTCCTAGTATTTTTAATGTTACAAATGGAGTCATAAGGTGCTAGGTTATTGGCATAGATGAAAAGTGAAAAATGAAAAAGAAAACATTATTTTTGTGTTAAAATCGAAATTAAAACATTTGAATTAAATTAAAAAATAATTTTAGAAACATTTGGTTTAATAAACTCACGTAATCCAATATTTCATAAATCAGTCCCTTTCCATGTTTTTTTTTCTTGAAAGTACATCTTTAGGATAAAAATGTCATTTATCATCTAATATATTTACATGTGTCTTTGCGAAGGAGTCTCCAAAAAATTCAAAGCCGGCTTTAACCCCTACCTGACTTGATCTAGTTTCTAAAAGGGCTAAGTCACAGGCTTCATTTTAGGCTTGACACAATCTACGGGCCCTTATGCCTGCCCGTAGGCTCCCCCATAGGCGGCCAATCCTTTATCCTATGTTATTTTTTCAAAATACATCATATAATTCTATTTATAATATATATTTTATTAAAATTTTATTACATAAGTCAAATAAATATACGATTTAGTTGATGCACTAAATTTTAAGCTAAAATGAAAGGTTAAAATTGAAAAAAAAATGTTTTAATTCTTGGACCATCAAGCCCGCCCACCCTTCATAGGCCCACCTATTAGAAGGCCCATGGGCGGATCATCTCGAAAATGCAAGTTTGTTTTATTTAGTTGATCGATCAATAGAACTATTAGTTCGACTTTAGAAAGTTGAATCTGCGACATCATTTTCTAGATCGGGATTCACGTAACCCAGACCTATTGAAGATCCCTAGTCTTTGGTAATAAAATATTTTTCTTAGAAGACAACAATGTGGGTCTTTTTGTCAAAATTTGATGACATATTAGATTTTCAAATTTGGGTTTCAAATGATCTTTCAATCATATCTTCCATAATTTTAAAATAAAAATAAATAAAAGTGATAATGGAAAAGTTGATGAAAAATGGAACTTTTGAAAAGAAAACATTGTCCATGTTTGGTCTTGGTTTTTGAAAACTATTTTTGAGAGTAGTTTTTTTAAAACAATCATTGAACACGTGTAGAGCCCCCAGATGGTTGATGGCCCCTTCAGTAGCGATGGATGGTGCCTTGCTTAAGTTTCGATTGCCCTTTTTTTATCCTTTATTTCTACGTCGAATTCTTGTAACGATGGGACCTGCCAGAATCAATCGGGTTTTGCATCTTTCTTGGTCATCAAAGTACTTGGCCGAATGATCGAGTATGTACTACGACTTTGTGTTATACGATTAAATATGGCTGAATTTGTCGGCAAGACGTGTGACGGCTCTTTTCATTAGTGGCATAAATTGGTTGGCATCATTCAAAAGTCGCAGCGCGTATTAGATCACACGAAAGATCTTCTCAGTTTACGTCAGCGCGATTATAGTCGGCTTGCATCGCACATGCATTTCGAATGGAAAGACCCGATGCAGACTCTGCGATAGGGTGAGATCAACCCATTGCGATACGATTGAAGCATGCTAGCGTTGGGGTGGAAATTCGAATGGATCCTGGACTAACAAAATTGGATAATGGTTTTATGTCATTGAGAAATCTTTAATCGCGCTATAAAATCGGCATGGCTGAAAGCGGATCCCCTTCACGGAAGAAGGAGGTAACTTTTCAATTGTAGCCCGATCTTACGCCACATCCTGCCTCACATCCCTCTTGCGGAGATCAGATGTCCCGAAACCGATACCCTCTTGTACCATGAAATGTACTTCTCCCGATTAATTACTAAATTGGTCTCTTCTACATCGTGTGATCACAATTCTCAAATTTGCTAGACAATTGTGAATGATTTCCCATAGAAATCGTCTGAAAATCTCAATCGTCTTTTCTGCCATGTCGGAGAATATGGCCATCATGCATCTCTGAAAAGTACTTCGGAGCATTACATAGTCGAAGAGCGTCGTAGGGCGAATGTACCATAGGGCGAGTGAATGTTGTCTTCTCGATCTTGGTATGGCGATTTGGTTTATGCAGGAATATCCATCTAAAAAGCGATAATATTCATGTCAAAACTGTCGATCCCGAGCATACGATCTAGAAATGGCGGGGAAAGTGATCTTTCAGGTGGCCTTGTTCGATTTTCTATAGTCAATCCCACGAATTCTCCACCGGTCAGCATTTACAGATGGCGGTAAGATATTGTTTCGATCTTGATAACGATTATCCCCCTTTCTTTAGTACTGCACGACGAGGGCTTACCAGTACTTATTTATCTGATGGGATTAAATCATGATATCTAATAATTTAGAACTTCTTTCCGAACTACCTCTTTCATTGTCGGATTCAACCTCCTCTGTGCTTCCACTGAGGGCTTGTGGTCATCTTCTAATAAAATACGGTGCATGCACATAGGCGGATCCGCTTTTAGGTCGGTAGAGACCATCCCAGGAATTCTTGTTTATGATCGCGAAGAACTCCCGATGTTCTCCTCATCCATTTAGTTGGGATGATGAAATAATTCTTGCGTAAATGGGTCTACTTACAGGTATGCATATTTCAAATGGCTGGCGGGGTTTTGTTCCATCTTGGGTGGTTGTTCGATTGATGGAGCCAAGATTTGTTTAGCCGCCGCTGCGATTCAGGAGAGTATTTCCTTCTTTATTGCCCCAGAAAAGTCCATCCATAACATATTCTTACGCCGTCCTCGGGTTCTCGGATGCATTACGTTCTAGGCTAGTCTCGAAAGGGTCGGTGAGACCACTTTGGCTAAGACTCATATAGCCTCTTATATCAACCATTAAACACGTATCACTTCTGTGGGTGTCAAATGCGCCTCGAAGACATTGAATTTCATAACTACTTCTTGTACTCTTAGCAGTTCCCTACGCACATCGATCATTGCTGCGCGATTCTTGAAAGAGTCTTCCCGAATGTCGGTATTTCCACTATCTTCCTCCATATGCAAAACTATGAATCTCTTTGGGAAGATAAATTTGTCGACCTTCTTAAGACATCTTCTATTATCCCTCTGGTGCTTCAAAGATACGTGCACTTGGTGAAGAGTGACGATGGAATCGGACGGGCTTCTCTAATGCAAACGCTTAAAGATGAGGGCATAAGATTATCCCAGCACCCAAATGCACAGTGCTTTTCAAAAATAGCATTTTCCTATTGTGCGGGATAATTATTTGCACGGGTCTTTGAGTTTTTACTGCGGTAGCTTTCTCGAGATGGCACGCATTCCTCGGTTTAAGTTCATAGATCTCGAAGTCTGCTAATCTTCTCTTAAAGAGACGAAAATGTCTTTCATGAACTTTACATAGTTGGGCATTTGCTCTAAGGCATCGACAAATGGGATGTTTATATGCGACTTTTTGAAAACATCCATAAACTTAGTGATTGCTTATCAGTTTATGTTTCTTGAGGCGTTGTGAATTGGGGCCAGGGTATCTTGACCTTTGCTTCATTAGAAGACTCTAGCTGGCCCCATTTCTCTTGTGGTATTCTTTATTTGCATCGTCTTTACATCTGGGCGTAGCAATCTCTCGAGTCTCTGCTTGCTCGCCCCAGTGGGGAATTTGCATAGCGTTCAAATCTCCCACTTCTTAGTGTGGCCCCCTTTAGGTAACCATTCCTCTCTTCTTGGTTACCTCTGAGATTGCTTTCGGCGAGGAACCGGTTGCCGCTACGCCGTAGGTTCGCCGTTTGGCCCATTGTGCCTCAGGCTCCTTAGTTGTCTTTGCTTGATTGTTTAAATGGGTTGTTTGTAACTGCCATGTCGCCTTGGTCTCTTATTCATGTGTGAATGAGAAGTTAACATCCTTGACCCAGAGCTTACTCTAAATCAGAAGCTTCTTTTCGGAGGGTGGTTCATTGGCTCGTTAGGTGCGTATTGTGCGGTGTTCCTCCATCCATACCCTTGGTTGTTTGATTATTAAAGTTACGATTATTCACGCCGTCCTTGTCCTGATTCGATTAAGTAGTTATTACCCATACGGTCCTTCTTCTTTGTGATTGATTCACGATTAAATCTCGATACATCTTGAACTGTTCTGATAGGGTTTCATTGACAATCTACCTTCTTATCTTGGCCCCGCAAAGAAATCCCACCACGATTCCCGGGTTGAGTGTATGGCATTAGGCCCATTCCTGTTGTCTATTCAGTTTATGATTCGGCATGCCACATGATTGACGGATTGTTGAAGCTGCTATGCATACCACCCACCGTGTTAAGCGGTGTGGCGCCTCTCTGAGCCCGCGATTGAGTGTTAGTTGCGGCATCTTCCCGATATCTCCTCTGCGCTGATGCAGCCCGGTTTTCTTCATCGATGATCCTCGGTGAGGCATGTCATTGTTCAGTTGTATTTCTCGGACCATTGTAGAAGGTGTGGACTTGCATCCATGCGGTTAGGCGATGGTGTGGACACTTCATGACAAATTCATGGAACTTTGTCTGTGTACGCTGGGTTCTCTCCCTGAGTTGACCAAATGTGTTGATTTCTTGCACCGATTTGTGCGGTACGACGGTGGAAGAATTTGGTCGAGAAATTTTTGTACCGGCTTCGTTCCATGTAGTAATGGAGTGGTGGTGGTACGGTTTAGCGATGCTTGGCTCTATCCGTGAAGGTGAATAACCTTAGCGATCTTAGGGCTTCTTCGGTGACCGGATTGTGTTTGATGGTGTCGCGGACTTGAAGTTAATTAGTCTGTTTGGATTCTCATGGGGTAGTCCACGCTGAACAATGTTACGAAGCATTTGTCTTGTGTTGACTTCAATTCAAAATTGTTTGCTTGAATTGGCGGAGTCGTACGATTCTTTGTCACCAGCTCAGCGTTGGAGGGAGTAGAGCAGACTCATCAAGCGGCACATGTACGGAGATAGATGCGGTACGCATGAATGGCACAGGCGCTTGATTTCTAGTTCGGCTTCTCGTGGAAATCCGGTTTGTTCACGCCAAAATCTTGTTCTTCGGTGTTTTCCATGACTATTGGATTACTACGTTACGTTCTACGTTACTCGGCGCGATCTGTCTGAGAAGTCTTTACGGCTCGGATCCACCTGGTGTTAGTTAGTCGGTTTTCTTGTGCCGCATGTACTCTTGGGCTTTGTGCGAAATAACACCTGGTAACAAGGCAATTACCGGTACTTGGAAAAAAAATAACAAAAAAATAAAGAAAAATTCGAATATTATCTATATGCTTCTTGCTCTATATCGATTTAAGCCTTTCCACGACACGCGTAAAAACTTTCTGACGGCTGTAAGCGTGGTGTGTGTAAAATATCTTTACTCTGGCCCAGCAGAAGTACACCCTTGTTGCCTCCAAGTAATATAGTGCGGAGTGTAGTATGGGCTCCCGCGGGGAAAGATGAATTATTCTGGTTTTACCTTTTCAAACAATATACGAATGAATGATTAAGATGGAGTTTAAACTCTTGGCCTTAACTAAACTATTGGTTTGGTGAGGTGATAATGGGAACCTAGGGTTGATCTCCCCATGTCACATTCGATGGATTATTCTTCTAAAGATATTTGTTATTGATTGTTTATAATATATCCAATGGCGAGTGATCTTACCTACGAATATCCTCTCTGGGGCATATTGCTTTATTTAAAGTGAATAGAATCAGTATATCTCTATCTCATTCATTATTAAATGCTTAATGTTCAACCCAAAGCCACCTTCGGGTTCGAATATCTCTATTACGGCGAATCGGCTAAAGGCTACTCTACCGGATCACGAATACCCTCATGCAGAATCTCTCGGGATAACCCGATTAAGTATGTTAATATTGGCCGATATTATCCTAAGCATAGTGCTTATGCGAGGAATAGACGGATGTGATAAAATTAACAACAATTGATTAACATGAAAGGTTAGAATTATCCATTATGCGTGACGAGTTTTGATGTAACCCAGAAAGAGATTTAGAACATCATGAAGGAAGAAATAATACATGAAGAATATCCTCATGTGATCTAAACAATAATCAAAACAATAAGGAAAACTAGCCTAAAAGATTCAAGGGAGATCCTTGAAGTCTATGTTGCGAGGTTCTCAATCAGTCTCTCGGCGGAATCAGCCGATGCCCCTCGATTCCAGGAGCCTCGCATTTAATGATGGGATCGGAATTTTTGGTAGCGATCGCGCTGACGTGATGGCGATACGCTGGCGTGGGGGCGTCGGCGTGGGGGCCTCGCTGGCGTGGGACTACCTCGCGATGGGGCGGGTTGACTTGTAATAGTTGACCTCAGCGTCGTGACTTGGTGACGTCGCGACGTGGAGACGTCGCGACGTGGCAGTGCTTCCTTGCTTACCCCTTATTGCTCCAAGCTTCCAAAGATGTTGCCCCTTTGCGCTAAGTGGCGCGTATTTCAAAATAAGCAACAATAAGAGATCCCAACAGCGGCCGCTATAAATAATGCCAAAACAACATGAAAATGCGAGGCGGCGAGTGTAATGCAGTGTTTAAGCACTCATCGGTTGACGCCGGCGATCATCAAAAGGGTTCTCTTTTTTATCTCTTCTAGTATGAGGAGAACCTTTCACGGGTTGCGAAGTGAGGTTTTTAGGAAGCTAGGGTTTTTAGGAGGAGGTTTTTGAGGAGGCGGCTAAGGGGTTTAGGAAGGAAGGGTAGCATTTTTTTTTTGAAAAAGAAACAAAGAAGATCAGAGGGAGGAGAAAAAAGGAAAAAAAGAAGAGTAAGAGAAGAAGATCCGAGAGAGGGTTTGGGAGAAGGAGGAAGGATTTTCAGGGGCGTGAAGAGCACAGAGAATAATATTCTCTTGGGAAGCAGCCCCATTTTTCGTGATCATTTCTCTTGGGGGAAGTAGTTGTTTATCAAGTAAAAATTCGTATGAACACTTGGTTCTTCGCTCTTCTAATTTTTTTTTTCTTTCAATCTTCGTTTGTTGATATAAATACCTCATCTAATAAATTCCTGCATAATATATTACTGTATCTTAATAAGAGTCCATTAGTTATCTGTTTAGCGTTACTATGGCTTGTGCAGTATGAAATATGATTGAGTGATAGAGCTTGAGACTCTAAAGTGGAGGATTCATGTGTACAAGCTATCATTTATTATTGTTATTTTTTTTTATTCGATATTTTATCATCCCCGCAGCTTGTTCATTCCTATGAGTATCAAATGTTTATCTACTCATTTTATTATTATTATTATTATTCAAGAATCGATGTGTGATTTGTCTTTTTGTATAGAGAAATTCATTTAAGTCTGTAATCAATGATGGTTTGATGTGGCAATGATTGAAATAAAAGATGTGAATGTTTGTGTGAAAAATATTTGATGCATATTGTGTATATGGGTAAGGGCAAGATGCGGGGAAGCATTCCTCTAATGGGTTTTGTATGTGAGTTACATTATGTTGGGTTTATTTTTCTCCTCTGATATTATTATTTTTTTTAATATTCCCGTGCTTTTATTTCATGTATATGTTTTTATAGCGACCCTTCCATTCGTTATCCATTTCCATGTTTGTTTACATCTCCTCCATTTATTATTTAGGCTTTTATTTTAAGTAATTTCTATTCTCTTTTTGCATCATTTAGTACTTATTGTTTTATTCTGTTTTTATATATATTATATCGATGTATTATGATCGGATTTAGTTATTGTAAGAATTAGTATCCTTTGTAATTCTAGATGACTTTTTAGAATGCATATTACGGATATCTTTTTTGGATGAAGCCCAGTAAACTCATTTTCTTCGAATTTGGATTGTCACTTTTGTTGTTTGATATGTGATTAGCGGAGATGGTGTATTGGGTTTTATGTTGAAGTTGAGTGCTTTGGAGTGGTAGTAGGGTTAAATGCTGAGTTTCTATTTTCCCAAATATTTATTCTACCTTTATCAATTATTTGATGTTGACTTTGCAACCTTTAAACTCTTTACCTAAATCTTGTATTTTTTGGTGATAATAATTATTTTAGAATTTTAAATACGCAGAAGCCACATTTTATTAAGGATGGCTGCCTGGAGTGCAGCCAGTTTACGCCCAGGCGGCCCGGCCTGTGGGACCAATCAGAAATGCAGGTCGAGCCCAGTTTGCGGCCAGTACGACCCAGGCTTTATTGGGACCAGGCGAAACTGCAGGTCGGCCAGTTACGCAGGCGATCGGCCTGTGGGACCCGAGGCCGACACAGGTCGGCCGAGTCGGATTTTGGGCGATACGTTGGTTTGGGCTCGGCCGTATAGGCGCGTCTTATCTTGTTCGTCCGATTAGGTCGATTTATTAGGTCATGGCATGTTTGAAGCCCGACATGATATCACCGCAGAAGCAGGTTAATTTCTGGAAATACTTAGGTCGGTCTGACCAAACCCCTTGACATTATTCTCGTCCCAATTTCTTTATTTGGTCGAATTCAATGCTTAATTTATTCGCAATTTATCAGTTTTTACAAAAAAAAATCAATTTCTAAATTTTCATTTTTTCTTAATTTCCAATTTTATTTTTTAAGTTTTAAATTTCAAAATAATTTTTTTTTTTTTTTCTAATTTACCTTAAAAAATTCAGATATCTAATTTTAAAAGCCAATTTCACCAAATATATATATATATATATATATATATATATATATATATATATATATATATATATTTTATTTATTTGTACTAAGTTTATTTTATTGTATTGTATTGTATTTTATTTTATTTTATTTTTATTTTTATTTTATGTTTTTATTTTATTTTATTTTATTTTCTCTCATTCTTTTTCAAAGTTTCAATTTTATAATTCAATTCCCTAATTTTCAATTTCATTTTTTATGTTTTCAATTTCAAATTCCTGATTCCGATTTAAAAGTGAGAATTAATACTTAATTTCTAAACTCGAATCTCCCAATTTAATTTCAAATTTAAATCGAAATATAATTTATAAATTCAAGTTTTAATTTCAAATCTCCCATTTTAAAATCTCGATTCAAAGTGCTTGAGAACTGAGTGGTTTGAAATTACCCAATTCCGATATTTTATTCAGAAGCTTGAGAATTTGATTTAATCGGTTTTAAAGTCGAAACCAACGATTAATTACATGTTCACCCAAAATGGATCTTGTGGGTTAATTTGTGTGACATATAAATGGGTTTGGGTGGGACGGAGCATCTTATATATCCGCTTTTAACAACTAATTTGACTTAATCTGTGGTCGATTTCCAATAAAATGTGAATATTTCATGTTGTTATTCTTATTGCTGATTGTTTCACCAATTGGTAAGCTATTCTTAACATCTTGGATTAAAATACGCATTGCTTACCAATGAACTTCTTGATTATTTATTTATATATATATGTAAATGCATGCGACTTTGTCTGTGCTTATCTTGGTATTTTATTAGTTGGTAGTAAAAGCGCAATAATTTCGTTAATTTGTTTAGTGGGGGGCCGACTTGGGGGCAGAGAGTCTTCTGTGACACAAAGTCGTGCGGCCCCAAGATGAGTAACACCCAGCTGGGACACTGGCTCGGTTTTAAGGACCGCGCACTAGCATTAGGGTCGCGTTGGGGTTTAACTCTTTACTTTGCTTTTAAAATAAAGCAAAATAAGTGGCGCTCGACAGTTTTTACCAATGGTTTTAAAAAAATAATAAATAAATAAGCAGTCACCGCCTTTAAGTGGGAAGCGCCCTTAATAGCAAAAATGCGGGGTCCACAACACGATTTTGGTATTTTCTTAAAGTTGTTATTATTGTCTAAATTTAGTATTTTCTGTGTTTTTTATATTTTTCGGAATAAAAAAAATTGTGAATTAAACATATTTTCTTTTTTAACTTATTCTTCTAGTTTTTGAGAACTCATAATAGTTTTCAAAAACAGTAATCAAAGGGCTTGTTTGGTTCATTTTTTGAAAAAATGTTATTGAGAACCGTTTTTAAAAACACAAAAAATATCATTTTGATGTTATTTAAAAATTGTTTATATTTTCTAAATTTAGTATTTTTTGGTGTTTCTCAGAAAACAAAAAAAACAAAAAAACAAAACATTTTCTTCATGTTTTTCTTGTTGTCATTATTTTTTAAAACAAAAGCAGTTTTCAAAAAGAGAAACAACTAAATATTGCCATTTTTTCTTTGCTAAACTTGGAATTAAAACACGTTTTAATATTTAGAAAATATAAATGATTAAAAAGAGATAATAAATGGCTTATTGATAGTTGGTACAATGATAAAAACAGTTGCGTTTGGGATAGCATTAGTGAAAGATATTGTAGAGATTCAAGGCCTGTTTATGCACCCCATATTCTCATTTCTCAACATGGCCCTGCTGAATCTGCTTGAAAACAGTTGCAGACCGATCTGATTTTCCCGGGAAAATAAAAAAAAAAACCGTTGCCGGAGATTCATAGATTGACGGAATCACCGAACTTGTCCTCCGACACTCTCCCTTATGAGTCGACTCTGCCATGTGGTTGAACAAAGGGCGCGAGCTCGTCCGACCATGGCCTCGATCTTAAATCACCGGGAGAAGCGCCGCTCCTCACCAAGCACAAGCCTCTGTCTTCCCAACCAAAGACATTCGCTAACGTCTTCATCGCCGTCGTCGGCGCCGGCGTTCTGGGTCTGCCGTACAGTTTCAAAAGGACGGGATGGGTCGTCAGCCTCCTGATGCTGTTCTCCGTCGCTGGTCTCACCCACTACTGCATGATGCTCCTCGTTCGCACCCGCCGAAGGCTCGAATCCGATATGGGTTTCTCGAATATCGCATCGTTCGGCGATCTGGGTTTCACCGTCTGCGGTTCCGTCGGGAGATTCGCCGTCGACCTCATGCTGTTCCTCTCCCAAGCCGGGTTCTGCGTCGGTTATCTCATCTTCATCGCCAATACTCTGTCTCATCTTTTCAATTCCGCCACATCCACGGATCTCCACCCAAAAATCCTCGGATTAATGCCAAAGACCGTCTACATCTGGGGCTGTTTCCCCTTCCAATTAGGCCTAAATTCGATCTCAACGCTCACCCATCTCGCCCCTCTCAGCATTTTCGCCGATATTGTCGATATCGCCGCCATGGGAGTGGTGATGATCGAGGATGTCTTCATTTTCTTCAAAAACCGACCCAGTGTGGAGGCATTCGGGAGCTTATCGATGTTCTTCTACGGCCTGGGCGTGGCCGTCTACGCCTTCGAAGGCATCGGAATGGTTTTACCGATAGAATCAGAAACCCAAGAAAGGGAAAAATTCGGGAAAACCCTAGCCATGGCGATGGCGTTCATTTCAGTGATGTACGGAGGATTCGGAGCTCTGGGTTATTTCGCATTCGGGGAAGACACAAAAGATATCATCACAGCAAATCTGGGAACAGGGCTGGTGAGCTTCTTGGTCCAGCTGGGTCTCTGTGTGAATCTGTTTTTCACATTTCCAATGATGATGAATCCAGTTTATGAGGTTGTTGAGAGAAGATTGTATAACGGGAGATACTGTATATGGCTGAGATGGTTACTTGTTTTGGGGGTAAGCTTGGTAGCTTTGCTGGTTCCAAACTTCACTGATTTCTTGTCTCTGGTTGGGAGCAGTGTGTGCTGTGGATTAGGGTTTGTGCTGCCTGCTCTGTTTCATTTGCTGGTTTTCAAGGAAGAAATGGGGTGGTGTGGGGTGTGTTTGGATGGGGGGATTGTGGTGGTTGGTGTTGTTTTGGGGGTTTCAGGAACTTGGTCTTCTCTGGTGGAGATTTTTTCTGTAAAGGGATGATGATGCTGATGATGTTTTTTCTTATTCAATGTAAATTCTGAATTCTGGTATTTTAGGATGTTGAATAATGTTTATTTTAAGGGACATTCAATGAAATTGTTTTAGTTGTTCTTGATTTATTTGTGTTTTTTCATGGGCAAAAGAAAGAAAATATTATTATTTAAACTACATGTGCAGTTTCCTCAAATGGGTCAACTGGTTCTAGGAAGGCTCAGTGTCATTAACAATGTTTGAATGCCTTGTTATAGAAAGATAATACTTAAGCCAATAGATTCACTTCTTTCTAAAACCATTAGTTCACATTTATTGCTTTTCATTAGTAAATAATAGCCCCTCAATTCATGAAGGTTTTATTAGAAGGATTGCGGTGATTGAAGGTTCTATCCATTAATATTATTAGCATGCATATTTGCTGATTAAAAATGGTAATTGTTTATGGGTCAGTATGAGTTTATATAGGAGAATAATCGAAAGAAAATTAAGGAAGAAAAATGGAATTAAAGAAAAACTAAAAAGAAATAAAATTTAAAATTCAGAGATTATTTTTACATTTTACTTCAATCTCATTTCACTGGTTTGAGAATAAATGATTTTTTTCTATAGTTGGTACTTTTTGGGAAGGCAAATATAGCATAAGAAGTATAGAAGTTGGGTTATTTCTTTAAAAGCAACTGTGATCTTAGATGTTCTGGTTGATTGGTGAGTATAGACATAGTTTTGAACTGTTAATTGACTACCGCTAATTCTATTCTTTTTCATCCCCTGTTTGGGAAAAATAGAGACACTCCCCTTTGAGCATCCTTGAGTTGAGAGGTTAAATGGAAGGTGGTGAGTCCAGGCTACAGGGGGACCGACTCAAATGTCAAAAAGGTTGGAATGGATTATGAGAGAGCCAAATGCGAATCCTTATCCCTATCCTTATCTTTGTAAAAGGGAGGGCGATGGTATTGTTGAAGTGTTGTTTGCTTCGATTTGGTTCTGACTTTAGAGTAACGTTAATACACGCAATGACATGTTTATAAACCTTGACTCGATGCGTCACACACCACTCTCTCTCTCTCTCTCTCTCTCTCTCTCTCTCTCCAGACGAAATCTCGTTCACCCTTTAACCTCATAGTCTGTTTCATGACTTTCATCAACATTATTATTAGTGCTGCATCTTAATGACAAATTGATTTGCAGGCAGTCAAAAGGATTGCAGTTCAAATACTTCGAAATTGGATTCTCACTGTTTATGCCTTCATGGGGGATCAGAATGATTTTGCTTTGTCAGGAGTCAGCAGAATCTTGGGTTTTACCCTGCTGGGTTTCTGGGATGTTGTTCCGGGAATGTGGGGAAACCCTTTTTCCCTTGAGATTACTACTACTTTTTAAGTTGATCATTTTTTTTTTCCAAGTCACAATAATTTACTATAATTCAAAGCTATATATCATCCCCATCAAACTTTGAAGAAAACCCCCAACCCAACTAAAAGAATATAAAAAAGGAAAAAAAAAAAAAAGTTAAAAATTAATAAATCGCTTTTACATATTATCTTAAATTTATTCCATTTATTTGGACTCTTGAGACTTGAATTTTTAAAAATTAAATAATTCAAGAATAAAATAGTTTCTAATTGAATTTTATTTTATTTTGTTGCCTTTCATAAATTTTACACGACATTCATTCAAAGATTAAGAAAATAATTTTCCTTTGTATTTTTTGTTAGCACTTAAATTAATCATAACCTAAATGATGAGCTCTAAGTCCAGGACATGTACTGTTATTAATTTTTCCTTTTGTTAAGACATTTAACTGCTATTAAATAACAAGCATTTTCAGAGTGGAGGGATTAACCAAGTGAATTCTTTGGAAAATAAAAAAAAATCTGGGATGTTATTAATATAGCACACAACTAGGCATTCTTCAACCACGGTTCCATCTCCTTGAGGTGGAAACACTCAGTACTGTAAGAGCGTTCTTGCCAAAAAAACAATAGTCATCTTCCATTTCTGCGCCTTAATTTTGCCTTTAAACCACTACCAACTAAAACAAAAGCACAAAATACAATCTCTTAAAGCATCAACAGCTACCCAAGATATTATTATTATTATTATTCATTCACTGCCTTCCTGGCAAAAGCTGCTGCTTCATTATCACATTATCACATGGTTCATGCCATGGCTTGATGGTATCAACACCCCCAAAACTCAACATATCCCCATGTAGCCAAGGAAAAAAAAAACCAGGAACAATAAGGAAAAATTAAATGAACCGCCTAGTTATGACAAACATTCAGCGAAATATGATATAAAAAAAATCCTCGAGTTCCCATCAACAGGATCCGGGAAATGTAAAGAAATTTCCACCAAAAAAAATAGACAAAAGAAAAGAAAAGAAAAGAATCGGAGAAGAATTTGGGGGAATACACAACATTGTGATAAAAAATATATAACAAAAACCCAGCAGCAGCAGTCACATCTAACTATATAGCACACAAGGAAAACAAAGGCCAATTATATAGCAGAACTAACAAAACAAACAAGAAGAGTCTGGGTGCTGAGGAACGATAAGGAGAGAGTTACCGAACTAAAAGGCACTCCAATTATCAGAGCCTCTTCTTGGAGTTTGACTGTCCAGTGATGTCCTAAACGGTCCACTGCCAAAAGGGTCTGAATCATCGAACGATGTAAACCCACGGCCATGACCATGATCAGTGTCTGCAGTGCTGCGGATTGAATCGAATCTTGCAAGAGTCTCCCGTGGTTGGAAGAATCCAGAATCATGCGACTTGAAAGAATCGAACCTTGAGAAGGGGTCAAAAGAGTGTTCTGACCCCTCGTTGAATCTTGAGGGTGAATTGCTTAAATTGTAGAGTGGTGTGCTAGGCACGGAATCATCAAAAGTAAAGGTACTTTTCTTTGGAAAAGACCCGCCTGCTTGCGATGATGACTCTGTTCTTATAGGCTTCAGATCAAAATCATCCCCAAAGAAAAAGTTTTCTGTGTGCCTCTCATGATCCATCTACAAAATAAATGACTTATAATAAATGCCAAATTAAGAAGGAAGAAAAGGCAAAATAAAACTTTACTGGCAATTACTGATCAAAAGTCTCAAACAATGAATAATCACAAAGAATCATTTGAAGCAGAGAAAGAGAGAGATACCATATAGATGCCCCTACATCAACAAATTGCTTGTTCTGATATAGGAGGCTTTGCTCACCCAATACAGGACCCTTTTTCCAGTGTCTTAGAAGGGTCTGCCTAGTAGCATTTTGCAGGAAATGGCTACTTGTAAGCATATGCATCTAACATGAAATAGCTACAAACTTACCTCAAAATGCATGCATCTAATGTGAGGTTACAATACAGTTATCAAACTCTGATCAAACCAATTCTGATGTGGTTGGGTTTGAGTAAAGATTCCAATGGTAGAAATTAGGTTCAGATGATAGTTGCTCTTTCACTTTGTTGTGATTCAAGGTGAGCATATGCTTTCCAGAACCTAAGCATCAAGGCAGCCCATGCACAGACGAACCAAACCAATTATTTGCACAAGCATACCAGCAGTTATAATTCCTAGGAGTTCAGGAGGCCCTGAAATCCCTAAAGCCAAAACTAACTTCAACATTCCTCCTATCCCTCTCTGTACATGTCTCCAAATATGTTATCTTAGTTCATCCAAATGGGTCAGATCTTGGTCAGGTCTCATGGTTACCATGGATTTTATAGAGCCCAGATCCCACAGATACGCATTTTATCTTACATCAGGAACAAGGACATCCACACCCATCCTTGCTGCTGACAATGTTATTCCTCAAAATGGATTTTTCTAAACGGATGTGTTTGGGCCAAATAGGTTCCAGTACAAACTTCTCAAACCAATAAAGCTGATTAGAATATTAGGAATTTAAATTTCGTTCTTTCACATTTAAACATAGTAATACAAATGACAAGCTGGATTCTGATGAATCAAATCTGGGAGCTAACATAAGACCTTTTCAACAGGTTGTGTTTGCAATTTTGCATCCAATATGCTAGTATAACATCCATGCACACTGATGAGATGAACTGTCAAGCAAATTATGCAGGTAAAGTCTTTCTTGTTAAGCATACTCCCAATAGTAGAAAAAAAGCTCGGGGACAAGAAGGCATTTGATGAATATAATAAATGCCAAACAACTCCTTAAATGCAATCCTCCCTTCCCCCAACACACACAAAGATAGAACACAGGCATATCCATCAAATAAGAGCGTGCTTACCCTGATAGTGGTGCCAACTGAGTTCATGCCCCAAATTGACTCCATGTCATCATTAGAGTCAAATTTTCCCCAACTTGGTTCATCAAAAATCTTATCTCCAGAAAGGAAAGAGTCAGCACCTCCAAAATCACTGCATAAAGAGTAACTATCAAATTAGACCGATCTGCTCAAATAATCAAATAGGCAAACAAGCCCAGAAAAAAACTAAAAGAAAACTATGTGGGCTTTAACCAAAAGTTGATTACACAAGATGGATGGCTGCCTACAAAATTTAAAACCTTGAGAAGACATGAAAAGAACTAAGAAATGACTTATAAACCATACATGCAAGAACCTAACACCGACGCCAATATGGAGTTATATACAAGATGGACCAATGCAAAACAACAGAATCAGAAGAGAAGAAATTCATGCAAAGTTGGTGGTGGTGCCAACTACAAATAAGAATCAAAGGTGGACAAGAAAGTTTAAGTCTGTTGCAACAACTACCAATGACTAGAACAGCAAGTAGGAACTTGGTTTAAGTCATATGACTCGAGGGATGTCAAAAATAGAATTAATCAGTCCATGAAATGATACCTCATAACCTATAATTTAACAGCAGGAATCCAAAACTGCACAGGATCCCGAAAATTATTTCATGTACCTCCTCCCACGTAATTGGGATGAGGCTGTTCAACTACAGCAATATAAACGGTATAATACCTGCTATTCCGTAACTTATATATAAGTTATCATAAAAGATATGACAGAAAAGAATTTTCTAACGTGGAGATACAAATGGAAGGTGCAATGAATTAGTTCCTGTGCACAAAGATACATTTGAAACTTCTCTTCTCCCTTCTTCTAGCGTGAACATGTGTTTTGTGCCAACAAGTACCATCTTAATTAGAAACGTTGTCTACATGAAAGACTAATACCTTTGAGTGTCTTTGGCATGCGGTGAGGCATCTTCACTGAAAGGCTTGAAGAAGTGAGAGTCTAGAGATTCTCTAGAAGGGCTATCAAATGCAGGCCTTGCTGCTGGACTGCCGCACTCTTTCTCAGCCAGATCTCATAGTGGACTGCCAGCTGGATTTCAAATGCAGTCCTTGCTGCAGGGCTCCCCCCTGGACTTCTCTCCATTGCAGTCCTTGCTGCTGGACTTCCCTCCGCTGCCATCCTTGCTAATGGACTGCTGCCTGGACTTCTTGCTGAGTAATCCTCAGTTTGGCTATATGCTGATCCATTTTCAACCACTCGTTCATCCATGCTTGGAGGGTCCTCTGATTTGACATCAGCGTTTGAAGGAGCAGCAGTTGGAGTTTCATCTGTAGACGCTTTTTCTTTGTCAACTGGTTTAGTCTTCAGTTTGGGAGGTGCAATGGCATTCTGTACATCAAGAGTGAGCTCCTTCACAAATGTGTATCCTGAAAAGCGGAAATGATGCATGATTCTCATGAAAATTGTATATCCAGTTCAAATTTATCATAAGAAAATTCTGCAGCATAACGAACTCCGGCTTAGGGGCAATGGTTAAAGATACATCACAAAGCTGCATACCAGGGTAAAATTATAATGAAGGGGCAGTTCCAATGAGAGAACTATCCCTCAATATATACCAAAATAACAGAAATGCTTCCTGTAGGGTGATGTGGCACTCTGATTGCAATTTCGATGAATCAGATATTTTAAGAACCTGAGGTGAATTGCCCTCTATCTGCTTCAAAAAGAAGAGTTGCCAAATTATGATTATCCATGAAAGAGTATTACAGTATACCTTCCTCTTCAAACTTATCCCAATCCTCATCCCAATCAGCAGCTCCCTCTTGGATTCCAAGTTGCCAACCTTATAGATAATAAAATTAGAAATCAGAGTTTGGGAATCACTGGGTAACTTACAATTAACTAAAGCAGAAGAAATGACATAACAAAGGTAATTCAACAGAACCCTATCAGGTCCCTCCAAAGCCTAGAAATCATAACTAATAGAACAATTTAGCCAACATGGAAGGTGCTCCCTCTGGTCCAGTCCCTACCAATATCATGTAGAATCCTCACATCCCTTCAAAATTTGGTTTTTTTGCTCGGGAAGCTAGGTGGGGAAAAGTCTTAACCACTACTCAGTGAGGAAAAGAGGCTTTCACTTAGCGAGCAAGTGCCCTTTATGTGGAATGAAGGAAGAAGAGCTGGAGCATATTCTGATCCATTGTCCCTCAATATGGGGACAGTGGACTGACCTTCTTTCAGCCTTTGGGGCAAGTTGGGTTTGTCCCCTTTTGGTCAAAGATTTCTCAGTTGGACGATTTCGATTAGGAAAAAGCAAAAGTTCTGTGAAGGGCAGCCCCTTAATCCTCTTTTAGGCCATTTGGAAAGTTATTTTTGAAGACGCTACTTTCTCGACTCTCAGACTAAAGCTCACTATTATCCGCTCCCTATTTACTTGGGCTGGTTGCGTTCCAAAAGCGGATTTTTCTTTTGTTAGGCTTCTTCTGTACAGGTTCTATGGCAATGCCTAGGAGATCCCTTTTTCTGTTTTTGGGGGCTGGTTTGTTGTTCTCTCCTCTTCTCCAACTCCAAACAAAAGCCCCCCCCCCCTCTCGCACAATTGGCCTTCTAGGCTTTTTTGTATACTACCTGTATAGGTTTGCTTTAATAAAGGGTTTCCTCTTTTGCCTATCAAAAAAAAAATTTAGCCAACACGAGGTTTACATTATGTTTTCTGTTCCAAAATCATTTTTAAGAGATTATGTTTCATTTATGAAAAGAAAAAATGGGCCTTATAAGTATTCAACATAAAAATATTTTATGTCTAGAAAATTCTTTTTCATCTTGACGTTGATTCCTTAATGAAAGAATCTCTGTGTCCGTTGATGATATGGACTCCTTTTTGCCTATCAAAAGTAATAGTAACTCTGAGTAACTAATCCTATATTAATACTCTAGAGGATTTGAAATATGTTAAATGTATAATTATCAGATGTACCAAAACCAGAATATGACACACAGACTGCAATCTGCATGCCAGATGATAACTTAAATGAGTTCTTAGGATCCCAGAATCTGCCTAAATAGTAAGAACAACAAATGGGGGGCCAGCAAGATATATAATTACCAAACGGAAGCTCGACAAGTGTGGTTGGTTTCACATATAATCCATACTTCTTGCAGCGTTCATTAAGAGTTTTGACTAGCTCATCAAGATCAGACTGGATACGATCAGCACGAACCTGAGTGTGACAGTTAAAAAAGTTAGAAAGTTTCATATACTCTCCACCGGCTCAGCATGGGTAGACCTTACCTGAATGCTCTCATCAGCACTGCCATTTTCCTCCAATTTGAGAATTGCCTGATACAACTCCATTTTCCTCTCCTGAAGGTCAATCATATAACATATACAATGCAAACAAACAGAAAACACTATGAAGTTTAAATAAGCATATACGAAAAATGAAACAAGAAACATAATTGATTGTCAAAAAAATAAATGAGAGAAGTGAGGAATACCTGAATATCACGAAATGTAGCTTCTTCAATAGTTAATTTAGACGCTACATCTCCAGATTGCTTGTATTTCTCTTCGTATTTCTTGGCCAGGGCTTCAACCTGAAATGTGGATTGCATTCATTCATTGAGACGATGCTAATCATCAAGACAAATTAAGGTGAAAGGTGATAAAAAAAGATACCTCATGTTTATCAGCAGCTATCCTCTCAATGATCTCATTGAGTCTGTTGTCACATCTACTTTTGTATAAAACCTTTACCAAAAATAAAACCATTTAGAAAGAAGTAAGCAGAATAAACATGCATAAAAATTGCCCAACCACTTAGGGTGTGTGGTTGGTGATCTCCTTGGAACTGTTTCCTTGGTTTGTTCAATATTGCTGCAAACCAAATTCTTGAATTGCTCGCTAATGGAATGAGGAGGGACCATATGAAAATGAAATATTACCATGAGCAGGAGTTGGGATGGGCAGTGCCATTTTGGCAGCAGCTTATTCACTCTACTGTAGCATGCAGAGAAACATGATAAATTTTTGTAGAGGATCTTTAAGCTATGGGTGCTTCTCAGTGAAGTCTTTCTGCAGGTCACTGCACCCAGAATCCTTTTACACATCTCCAGCTAGGGAGGTGTAGGGTACTACCATCCCAAGGTTAATTTCTTATTTTCATCAAGAGGAAATTCTAACATGAAAAGGCTAGGTTCCACATAAGCTCAAGTCATTTATGTAAAAGAAAAAGGGAGAAATGAACTGACCATATCCTCTTACATTTAGATCCTTTTGTAGTTTGCATTTTTTTATTCTTTGCCTTGTTTGAGCATCTTATGGTTTTGCCTCAATTTATTAAGAGCACAATAATTGGTTGGTTTGAAAGTTTTGTCAACAAGGCCATGAAGAGGGTTTTGAGTATGATGCTTGAGGAGGACATCAAGCATGAATGCTCAAATTCTAATGGCTTACGCTTTTAAGAAAGTTGGTGGCATCCAAATATAATGCTCATTGAAACTGAAAATGGCAATAGTTAGATTGTGGGCAACGTTTTAGAAGATCGGGTAGAACGAACCCCAACAACACTGTGACCAAACCACAACCCCCCCTCACTCATGTCGTTTTTTACCTTGGAATTTAATTCATTAATAGTGAGACATTCATCCCAACTGCAGGGAAACCAAACTCGATGATAATGGTCACTAGATCTATACCCTATATAGTAAAGGTCAAACTCTGGACGTCTAATTCATTGCCAAAGGGCACTACCACAAAGCTACACCCTGGGGACAAGAAATTTCGACAAATTTACATCTATAATCCATTTAAGTCCTGCCCTCATCAACAAATGACAAATAGAATCATCTGAAGCTAACAGCACAGCACCACTGCTTCAAACAGCTATCAAACATGGTAAAGGCATCCAGAGGGTAGCTGTGTACCAAGGGTTTAAATCTGTTCTGAACTTGCCACCAAAGGCCCATCACAAAGAAATACAACAAAAAGGAAGACTTTAAAGCTAAAATGAAGGGAATAATAATCAGAAATGAAATACTCACAAGTTCCTGCATCTTAGTGCGGCAAAATTCAATCTTCTCTCTAGACTCTAAAATTTCTTTCTCCAACTCTTCTACCTTCCATGAACCAAAAAAATGCAGGTCAAACAGATTATCAATGTAGGAGTTCATCCAAACATAAGTTAAAATGTAAGAAATTTCATAAAATCAGCATATAACATCACACTAAAAACTCAAATGCGCCTTTTTTCAGAAGGCTTCAGGTTACAAGAGTCCCAATTTATTTGAATGAATTGGTTAATTAGTTTTAAAATATGAACACTATATTTTCATTTCAGTCTGCCCCAGCCTATTGGATTTCCAAAAATGAGGTGTGAGAAGGACAAAATACACAAAGCAAACACAATACATTGCATTGCAGGTAGCACTGTAAGATTCTAATCAGGTACACAGCTGATTATATAGTAAACAGAAATTAGGTGATTATCAAGTATCTATTATCATAGGCAGCATACCCTTCTTTCTTTTCTTTTTTTTGCTAGACATTGGTAAAATTTATATTAAAAAAGCACTAGCACAGCAAAGTACAACAAGAATATACAAAGTGCACCAAAAAACAACAAACAAGAGACAAAAAGCAACAGACAGGATTACAAAGAATACCTTTCTCCCTTAACAAATATCCCAACCAATTAAAAAAATCATTAGAGACATAAGTCATAGCTAATATAAAATTTTACCAATAAAAGGAGATTACTAAGGAAAATGCTCTGCTCTGCAGACTATGGATAGACAGTTCCTCATTGTCAAAGGACATTTGATTTCTTTCTTTCCAAATAATCCAGAAGATATACAAATGAGCATTCTCCATGCTTCTTCTGCCTTTTTTTTTTATGACAAAAAATCTGTGCCACCTAGTGAAGTATTGGTCACTATGGCCAACAAAAGTCAAGAAACCTCAAACAAGGAAAATGACAATTCCTAAAGAACTCATGCCTTGGTATAGTGAATGAGGATGTGGTTAATTGATTGTTCTTCCACTTTGCACACTAAACATCTATGAACCAATGCCTCTTTTCTGACGTTGGTAAAAAGTCAAACCTTTCCCTAACAATCTAACAATCTTCGTGGGTAAAGAAACTTACCCTGGATGGAACTCATGGACTCGACATGACTCTTCATGAAAATGAAATTGAGAAGACAACATAAAAATCCATGACTAAGAAGGTTTCATTCTTCCACAATACCCTATCTTCTCCTCCCCATTCATTAACTTGGTTGTTGTCTAGCAAAAAGATTCTAACATTATCAAGCTCTCAATTGTTAAGATTGCTTGAAAAAAATAGAGGTTCTGAATTCCAATAAATTTCTCTGACATGTCTATCCCACAACCCATCACCCAAACCTCCTATAAGGGTGATGCATATAGACATGGGGAAAAAAAAACAAAGGCTCCTTTCACTCTGCTATTACTGATGCAGCACCAAAAAGAAAATGCTTAGAGGAACAGAATATGATTGAATAATTCTAGGAATCGCTCCTAGAAACACTAGGCTTCACACCAAGGGCTCTTTGTATCACACAAAGAGATTGAAATAACTCTAGAATCTCAATCAGAAACCAGGCTTCACACCGTTAGGATCTTTAATTTACACAAAGACACGTATTTGCTGGAAATTCTTCATTCATTGATTCTTCAAGACTAAATTCAACTATATATATATATAGGTGTTTCTAGGGACTCACAGCTTTTTGGAACTACCATTTAGTAAAGGATGTAACTATGAACTAACAATTTTGACTGACTTGGAACTAACAACTTTGACCGACTACTAAAGACTATTGGACAATGACAACTATTGGAAAATGACAACCATTGGAAATGATACTAACTTATGATAATTGTCAACTAACACATTTATATGAGATCCTAACTAGGCCCCTTATCATCCAAAGAGTGTCAAATTATGGTTTGGGCTTTGGAAGCCAAATCCTTTGCCTTCGTGATAAACTTTTAAAAATGGCTGCCACTTGTCTCCATCAATTACCCACAAACAAAAAAAATTCTACTAGTAAATGTATCTCAATCCTTCATGATATTTTTTCCACAACCCAACAGTGTATCACTCTCTCACCTCTCCAGACCTCTAACCCCCTCCTCATAGTTTTCACTAATAACCTGTCTCCAAAAGGCTTCCGCTTCAAATGAATATCACTGACTATACAAGCACAAAAAGTGATTTATTAAGCAAAAAGAGTCTCCTTACACCCAAACCCTGATTTATTTTCTCCATGCAAGTAGATGATCATTCCCAAAATTAAGTTTTTTTTCCTCTAAAACCCTGTCTCTTGAAAAACAAGGATGATTAATTAATAAGTTTTAAAAAATACAGAGAGCGGAAATTTATGGAGTGGCCTTATGCAGCTGTCTTGCCTAAAGGTGAGGCTAACATTGGTGGAAGGTTCTAAAAACTGATGAGACAAAACAAAAGAAAAGTACCTTTTCATTAGCATCTGCTGCCTCTTGAAACTTTGAGTTAAGCATGTCTTGTTCCTCTTTACTGAGTTGGTTCACAAGATGTTTCTCTAGCACTGGCACTTTTGACTTTTGTTGATTTGTTTGCTTTCCTTCATCAGCTCGATGAGGCAGTGGAGGCTTCCCTCCCATTGAAGGCGTTACATGCCGTGCACCAGAAACAGATATTCCTTGCTGTTGTTGCAAACCTACAAATAAAAAAAGAGGGAAAGCCGATTGGATTATCCATATACGCATGATAAACAAGATCTGAAAATTTCACACATGGAAAATTACCTGATGGAGGTCTCCAAGCTGCACTGCCATATCCAACCATAGGTTGAAATGTGGTCGGAAAATCAACAAAGACGTTGCTTGGAAGCACTGCTGGAAGCGGAGATCCATCCCTGTATCGCTCCATTAGATAAAGTGCAGTACAAAACTCCCTGTGAGAAAGCATGCTATCATTATCCTGATCGGATAAGTCCCACACCTGCTTTAAAACCTCTGACAAATGTAACCAATGGTAAAATGGTGAGAATACTGTGATCAGAGATTAATCAAGCTACCATCAAAAGTTATCTAACAGAAGACAACAAATAAAGATGAAAGGTTACCAAACTATGTCAAAGGAACTCATATGTCAAACAAAGACAATTCTTTGAAGCATTTTCAAATGATACAACAAAATATAGGACTCCATTTTCTATATTATTGCTTGGTGAAAAGATAATGGACCAAATATAAGACTCCATTATTTATTTTATTGCTTGGTGAAGAGATAATGGTCATCACCTTATAAAGATATAGAAGCATGACATTGCACAACACACACCACCAATCAAAGCCAAACACCGTGGCTTGTCAAAGAGGATGCTCTATATTACATTGCATGCAGAATATCTAACTCTCAATATGTGTTCTCTTTGAGCACCTTGTGCTCTTTTTAATCTATATACTGCTTTTTATCGATCAAAAAAAAATCTAACTCTCAATATCATGTGTTGGGAGATAATAACACTCCATATGAAGTAATATTTAATTGATTCTCTTCAATATACCTTTATTCACCTATAAAAATTAATGAAGTAATCTTTCAATTGTTCACATGCATGTGCATCCAGATGACTTTGATAGGCGAAACCACCGTGTGTGAAAGCAAGAAGGCCACACAGTCAATCAGCAAGTAATCAAATCCTTTCCAAGTAGAACCCGTTTAGAAGATGGTTCAAGATAGCATTAAGGTAACAAGGACTAATCCTTTCCAGGGGGAACCACTAATTGAAAGGCATTGATTCATGTGGAGCAAAATACAGATTTCAACATTATAAAACAATGAACAAGACAAAAATGGCACCATCGTCAAGTGCATCCAACATTATGAAGAGCAAATACAGATTTCAAGTAATTTGAATGTATCACTTACAAAAATAAAACATAAGCGTCATAAACAACAAACAGAAATCATGAGAGGCTTGACCAACCCCATCAGATGTTGAGGAAAATCATTGTACCTACCTCTTGGCAATCTCCAACTGAGGAACAGATTGCGTGCCTGTTCACCAGTGATTTTCCCATCCCTGTCTGTGTCTACTGCCAAAAATACTTTAGTATACTTCTGAATGTCAGATTGAGTGATCTTTGGCCATGGGAGCTGTGATTGACCAGAAGCAGGATTCTGAGTTCCGAGTGAAATCCCGACTGAAGTGAATGCAGAAGAACTCTGAGTTTGAACCTGCTGATTCTGTTTCAAAAGTGGCTGAGCTTGCTGAAGCTGACCACCAACAGGCTGTATCATTGGCGAACTTTGCAGAGAATCAAGGACCCCTGATTTAACTGAAAGTGGGGCTCCAGAGGATACTGAAGCAATGGATGATGAAAAGGGTGCATTTCCTGAAGATGATGTATGCACAAAAGAATCTTGCTTTAGGTGAGATGGAGAAGCAGAAAACACATCTCCTCCAAAAATTGAGTCAGAGGCAAAACCATTACCATTACCGGAAACACCCATAACTTTGGAATCCTTAGCTGCTGGTTCAATTGATGTCATTCCAGAGCCTACCAGTGGTTTTGATGTTGGCCCTGATGAAGACACCCCTAACCCACCCTGAGAACTTGAGGGACTAACCGCTCTGTTGGTAATTTGAGAGGTGATTCCTGTTGGAGCTCCACCTGTCCTTCCACCAACTAAATCATTTGAGATGCTTGAGTTTGGAGGACGCATCCCTTCCATAGTGCCTGCCCCAGGGAACCCTTGAACTGCAGCACCCTGTGCTGGAAGTAAAGCAGAACCAGACAAGGTTTGAGTAGGCCTCATTAATTGATTTGCCTGATTGGGAAAATACTGCTGGTTTACATTTGCTGTTATAGGTGCTTGCGGCCCTCTAACCCCAAAGTTTTGGGAGGCTGTTGGAGTAACAGAGCTCATTGGAGGGACAGATGCATGAGGAGGTGTAGCAGTATTCATCTGAGGTGTAGGAGTGGCAGAAAAATATAACTGTGGCGCAGGTATCTTAGCTGCAGCTGGACCATACAATGCTGCCTTCACGATATCTGGGGTTAGCTCACGCTTACTTTGTGCCACAGTGACGAGTTTAAGTGCATTATAGAATTCAGCCCGACCAAGGAAACCAAACCGGTTATGGTCTGCATAGGTCCATATCTGCAAACAAATAGAGAACAAACAGATAAAAACTAAATCTGATGAAGTTATAATGCCTTGAACACAAAATTAACTTACTAAAACAAAAGGCAAAGTACCATAAGATTGTTACTGTAGGAACTAGGAGGTGCAAGTAACAAGTTATTTCATTAATGTCTTCACAAAGTGTAGCTATACTGAAGTTCGGTGTCTAGGCCGCTGATCAGAATTAGGTATGTTTTAGGAAGCAGTCTAGCATCAGAACCAGGGAGGTCAAACTAACAATATGAAGAAAGAATTAAAGAACAAATATCATGATTTTGTAAGATTTAAGGATGTTGAATCTTAAAACCAATACTTCTCATTAACTTAGGGTTTGCGTCTGATTGCTGGGTAAAGGACAAATTTTTTTATTTTTATTGGATGAAGATGGATGATCAGACAGGTAAAGGAAAAAAATATTACAAAAAGGAAATGTCAACAGTGCACCCCACTATCCACATGAGAACTTAGGGTATATATCCACATTACATACGGTGGAAAGATTTACATGGTCACAAACCAAAGAATACTGAAAGATGGTTTTCCTTCTCTTGTAAGGGCGCATCAAGAAGAGGATTAGAAGAGATTCTGAGAATGCCAAAAGTCTGTTTACTGTGTGCCGGGCATTGAACTTTTTCAAAAATTTGGTGAAATACAGAAAAAAATGCTTTTATTGTGGTTGGCATGAAAGCTTTACTGAGATATATATATGTTCTTCTTTTTTTTGCACTATGGATTCCTGAGCCAGCTCATACAAGACTCGACTAACCCTACGGAGCCCTGCATACTTGATTCAATTTTATTTATTTATGTTGCAGTTTCAGTTTAAATGAAACAATTGAACTTTACATATTCATTGTTATCAAAGGGCAAAGTTGTAACTACTTGTTTTTTCTTCCTTCAACCCTATTTTGGTGTTAGATTCATGGGAATCAGATGGATCTAACATCTGATATTAATATTCTGATAGATATTCACCCTAACTGTCTATGACTGATGAAATTATGAAGAAGCTTAATTTTTGCAGAATAATGAATGAATATAATATAAACAAATCACAGCAAACAGCGCAGTTACTAAATAGCATTCAAATATTTCATCACAAACATTGGTCCTATAATTACGCCAAACTGCACCACACTTCTCATTAGACCAGCCCATAACCCGAGTAAAAATCATTACTCAGTGAAGATCTGATATATCGCCACACAATTATGATCGGAAAAGGTACATTGTAGATGATCAGAGCTAAGAAAAAAACAAATATCATCATGAACTCAAAATACTATACACGTCCACTTCACATTCTCGCAACCACAAATGATACCAAAAATCAACCCTAAAAACTAAGCAATATTCAAAATCCAAGCATCCACATCCCCACACCAACCGCTAAATCACCCCAACCCAACCATAAATCAACAATTCAGCCCACAGACAGCTGCAAACCCACAAATAAACCCAATCAGCGACACACCACAACCAAATCGGATTCAAACATAGACATACCTGTGCAAGCACCTCCTTGGGCAAATTGGTGGCCTGGAGGAAGTTGACGGCCTCGGAGCCACTAATCCGGCCGTCTCGATCCAAATCAGCCCTCCGAAAATACGCATCGAAGAGATCCACATTCGGCGCTTGGTTCTGCGCCGCCATCGGAGAGAAACAAAACTCAGCAGAACCGCCGATCGGGATCCGAACACAAAATCATGAAACAAATCAACCGCGACACCGCCTCGCCAGACGAACGGAGGAGCAAAATGGAAACCCTAGAATATGCAGAAAAACTCCTATTAAGCGAATTGGTCGATTCGTTATTGCGAAGCTGGAATTCCGAATTGGATTAAAACCAGACGATATATCGACTACTAAGAATTTCAGAGGAATTTTTTTATCTTTTTTTCTGGACGGAGAAATGAGTCAGCGACGTATCGTTTGGTTTCAGAGAAAATGGAGAGAGAAAATAGGGAGAGTGAGCATAAGGTGGCTGATTTCATAAAAAATCAATCATAATTTTGTCATTATAAATACTAACAAATACAAGTAAACTACCTTTATAGTTTATTCGACATTTAACTTTGAGAAATTGGTTTTTAAAAGGGACAAAAAAAAAAACTTTATGTTACGACAGCATAAAATTCTTACACACCAATTCTCAATCTCAACCGTCCACTTACAACTAAATTCCGGTCCTAAGGTCCAAGCTGCCCCGTGAATGAAAAATCGAAAATTTTGGGAATGTTTGGTTCTTTAAATAAATTAAAAAAAAAAAAACTGATTTTAGTTTTGAAAAATAAGGAGAACACGTTTAAGGGCCCTAATTCTTTTTTTTTGGTTATGAAAAATATATATTCATATAACAAATAATAAAACTAATTTTGATAAATTGTTAACAGTTTTTAAAAACTAAAACTAAACAATATTTTGGTGTTCTCTAAATTTACTCTTTGTTATCTTAATTTAGTTTTTTATTTATTTATGTTTTTTTATAATTACTTTTGAGAAATTTAGGTATTTTGGTTTTTGTTTTTTAAAACACATAAAACATCATTTTAGTATTTTTTTAAAATTATTTTTGCTTTTTAAATTTAATATTTTCTATGTTTTTAGTTCTTTTAAAAAAATAAATAAATTGGGAACCAAAGTAATTCTCCTTGCTTTCCTTATTCTTTTTGCTTTTGAGTATAGAAAACTATTTTTAAAAACTGTAAACACACAATCACTTAATATTTTTTGTGTTATTAGTGTTTTTAAAAAAAAAACTAACAGGCAAACAAGCTCTTTATTTAAAAAAAAAAAAAAATTCACACCGACACCTTGAAGCTTGCATCCCTTGCTATTCAAGGAACCAATTCCAAATAAATAGATTCGATTTCCAATTATTAAGAGCAATTTAATTTGAAAATCAATAATCTAAAAATATTCTCTTTTTTTTTTTAAGAGATAACTTTATTAATTTAGCTTAAATATAATCTACTTTAAAACATATAATTAAAAACGTTAAAAACTTTATGATAACACAAATACTTAAAGCTTAATGAAGAAAATAATCGACTCGCCCATATATTCGATAATAAAAATACGTAAAATACGCATTCGGGCCTTACGATTCTATCGCATCGAACATTATCTTAATCATCGATTTATTACGTTTATCCACTCTAACAGTTTCAACGACAAAACACACTGTAACACGATTAAACACGCTTCAAATAAGATACATTATTTTTTTAATATTACTGTTCTTATTTGTTTTATAGATGTTATAAAAAGTAATGCTTGTCGTTAAGTTATAGTTAAAGTATTAATTTTATTTTAAATTATAATTTTAAACCGAGTTTTTAAATTATTTTTAGTTTATGTTTGTTCTGGTTTGTTCTGAAAATTATTTTAAAAAATAAAGAAAATTAAAATACGATTAAAGCTACTTCAATTGCTGTCAACAAAAGTTACATGAAGTTATACAATTATTTTTCTTTTATGTTGTGTGTAGCCTGTCATTTTTGTTAATAAAGGATTTTGGGTTTTCAAATGAGGAATAAAAAGGTGTATTTATAATTAATATTTTTTTTAAAATACAAATTTATTGATTCAAACTAACAATACATTTGATTGAAACACGTTAGAGATATTTCTTATCATAATTTTAGTCAAAAATAAATTACATGTTTTCCAATAGCAAAATCTAATGCCACAATGTTTCTCGTTGTAGATATAAATCTGGCTTAGATAGACAATCCCATTCGACCGCCATTTTTTTTTTTAATTCCTAAACTCATCCCATTTAAAAAATTAAACGATCGGGCAAAGATAATGTGATGGAAAAATTTTCAAACCCGTCCGGTTTACATTTCGATTGCTTTTATTTTTATTATATTAAAATCAATTCCTAAAAATAAAAAATTATTATGAATTTTTATAAATTATTTATTAAAAATATTATAATTATTTACATATATATATATATATATATATATATATATATATATATATATATATATATATATATATATATATATATATATATTAAGGTATAAAATAAAATAATAAAAATATTTTTAAAATATAATCGGGCAAGGGCATGACAATACTCAACCTGGCCCTGCGCTTCAAAAAATAAACCCGAGCTCTTAGCCCCCGTTTGGGCAGGTAGGTAAATTTTTTCGTTTTCTCATTCAAACTTTTCGAAAACAAAGCGAAAACGCGTTTAGCCATTTATCAAGACTTAAACAAATTTCAAAATGTTAAAACGACCACTATTTTCAACATTTTATATAATAATCGAAACGCGCAGTGCTCGCTTTCCTTTGTTAATTAAATTCAACCTAAACGTATTAAACGAAACTTATTTCTCAACCAAATTCAAGATTTAAACGTATTTTCCGAAATGAAAAACTAAATATTGTAATACATGTAAAAATTTTCATATTCTCGAATTTTCGATAGCTTAAAATTTTCGTGCGAACTAAACGGTAATTCCTAAATACCCGACACACAGCTAAAACCAAAAAATCATCCCATTAAGTAATGGACGGAACCCAAATAACCCGGGCCAATTGTCATCCCTAGCTTGTTGCGTAAGCACCGATTGTCAAGCATAAAAAATTACCATATTCAATCAAATCCAATTTTAAAGGAAATATTTTTTTGATAGATAAGGAAAACTAGAATATGATAATGAGCATATCAAATATGAAAAGAATAGATCATATTTGATGAGATTTTTATGAGAGATTGATATTTCATTATGATCAATATGGAATAAAATCCATAACTTACAATTGTCATGTTGAGATAGACAGAAAATCACGGGGCGATATTAACCTAAAGCCTCGGAATGCAATAATCCCGTACTTCATACGGCCCCACTTCATCTGGGGTTGCGCCCAAACAAACGCCACTCAATTAACTTTATTCACTCCAACCAAAAGCTACCTTGGGCCTTACGCGCTTACGCTACCAAATCGGATCACAATATTAAAAAAAAAAAAACTAAAATATGAATATTCATAATTTTATCATTCTTGAAATTAAAAATAAAAATATACAAATAGTTAATAATGAACATTAGAGGCCCTTCCTCCATCTCTCCTTATCATCACTCACTGGCGTATAGATCTTTAGCATACAAGAAAAAAAATGCAAAGTAAACTCTCTTCCAAAATCTTGCCTATAAAAAAAAACTCTCTTCCAAAGCCTTTATTCAGCTCACCGTCTCCTTCTATTTTTATTAATTCTAGAACTTCTCTTCTCCTCTCCCATTCCCTTGGTTCTATTCGCTATAAGAGCTTCTCCACACAGCTATATGATCCGAAAGCAGTTATATTTTTCTTTTTCTTTTTTTAATTTTACCTGTTTATTTCATATGGGAAACCTATAGATAGCTTGCGGATTGAATCCTTAATTTTCTTGTTGTTTTATCTTCTTTTTTATAGAACTGGACACTGGAAAAAAAGAAGGTAAAAAATTCGGAACCTGGTTGTTGCAAGTATAAACTCTGTAGTCCATTATTCCTACTAAATTAGCTTATTATTTGCAGTAAATTGATGAACTCAAATTGCATCTCTTGTCAATCTCAAATTTCCTTAATCTGATTGATAGAGTGCGGCAGTTCTAGAAACCAAAAAAAAAAAAAGAATGAAATTAAAAGTTGGGAAAAAATCTTTATTGGGTTGAATATGCAGTAAAATATATTTTTCTTATCATTCATTTTTGTCATTAATGGTGGCCATGGGTTGAAATTCTACTGTCTTCGATCATGGAGATTGAAAACCCAAAACCCAAATCAAAGACAAAGTAGATACCGCAACTAAAGTGACAAGCTCACCAAATCCACACCAAATCACAAGCGACAACCTTGATTTCACAGGCATTTGAACTCAATTCCACTATACAGACTCACATAAATCCAAAAGCAAAAAATCAATCATGTGAGTACCATGATCTTTAGATTTGTTACTCAATGGGCTTAGGGATTCTTACTCCCAAGATTTAAACTACCTAGGCCCGCTTTTTGTATTAAAACTAGGCGCAGATATCCGCGAGTTTTAAAACCCACCGAGAAAGCTCGCACGTCTTTCAAAGATTGGCTTCGTGGCCACCCATCTAGATTTCAAGCTCCCACAATATTCTACTCGCATACGAAGCCTCATATTTAATAAGCCTTACTGGGCGTGAAAATACGCAAAATATTTGTTATCAACAAATTTCGCTCGAAATCCCTATTTCTGGAAAATTAATCCTTGATAGGAAAAATAAGATTTTTTTTCCCTATAATTAAGAGGTTTATCCCTATACTGGCGACTATGAACCGGCTCTATAACCGAGAGAGATGATCCCCCACGAGGTCGGGAGGTAAGGCACCCAACCGGTAACCTAATTTCGCAGATCTTCTTTCTCCATTTATGTCGACTTAATCATCTGAGAAGACTGCCGACACACGCCGGTCTGCGATCACCTTTATGCGCTCACGCTAGCGCCGGGCTGACGCCGTAGGTTCCGATGATCAAGGTCCTTACACCGGCATCGCCCGTGGGAATCGAACGTAAAGTCTCGCTCACTGTGCTGCAAGGGCTCGCTTCAACGACACGGTACTCTTCATCACCTAATCCCATCGATTCTTCCTTCCACGTCTGATTCGTCCGAGGTAGTCGCAATGTCAAACAATCTGATGAACCAATGGCCAGAAGATCAATTCCTCCATTTACTTCAAGAGATGGAGAAGAAGTAGGAGGAACAAGCAAGACAGATGAAAGAGTTTCAAGGTCATGCTAAATGCTTGCAGTGTGAAAATGACCAGTTGCGGGCCCAAAGAGAAAAAAGTCGCCATCTTGTAAAAGATGTATAAGATAACAATGAAGTCAAGGTATCTAATCGCAGAATGTAGGGAAGAGTCCACAGCCCTCGACGATGGCAAATGATGAGTTGTCCTCAGGCAATTCCCCATCCTTTAGTCTCTCACTAGCAAAGAATGCTCGAGAAAGCACAAAGGCCAAATCGCGTAGTTAGCCTCCCCGCTTCACTCCCTCGCCTTCGATGTCATTAAGTGGTGCATCCCAAATAGTGGCAAGGAGAGAAGGTGTGTGGAGGCGTAATCCAGCCAAATCAAGCCTCGGGAATGAGTCAATATCGCTTACAAAGACGTGCATGCCACCGATGTCGCTTCTCAGACATCTCGCTTTGGTACAAGGCCACATTCTATATGCCCGCTAACAACCTTAATCTCTGAGACTGATGACATGCTCTCTCTGGCCCTGGGGTGGCAACACATTCGACTACGAGAGCCAACTCTGGGCGGTTTGTCGACCACCTTCGCTATGCTCATTCGTCTACTAACCCTACGATCATATTCATTATACTCAGCGATGATACTAAATGTCTAAGAATGACCGACCGTCGGTAAAGCATTCCTGCTAGTTTCAGGGGGGCATACATTAGCTGGGTTTCTCACAAGCCCCCAAGCACCAAGAAATTCGCTTAAAGGAACTACGGGTTGCATTCATATCGCAAAGATCTTTATCTCTAAGGCGACAAAAGAGGAATATCGGGCTCTCGCGTACTCATTCTAAGGCAGTGAAGCGGGAGCCACCTGAGACTTCACAAGGAGGTTCAAGCCGCTCAACGTGTGAATCATTTAGTACGGACGTGGTCCTCTAAAACTTTGTGAAGAAGCTTTAGAATTATCTACCCTTTCTTCCAATCACCACTGCTGGGATCCGCGCCAGCTGGATAATGGAAGAATTATATAGATAGTTGATAAGTAATTACTGTCGAGGATAATATCTATGTGCTGTTCTCGCATCACATGATTATAAACCAACTGGCTGAGGAAAATAAGCCATTTAGGAAGAAGCCGTCCAAGTCCAAGGAAGGTTAAGACAGAGACCAAAAGCGGTCCCGTTATCAGTCACAGAAAAAGAAAGAGTTCCCACAGTTCACCCCATTGAACATTTCATATGAAAACTTATTGTCCATCATTCGCAACTTCCTAAAGTTTAAATGGCCTGCACCGACAGTAGCCGCATCATTCACAAAGAAACAAAATCCTCATGTAGCGGTCATA
Organism: Tetrastigma voinierianum; assembly: GCA_016808115.1. Taxonomy (NCBI): domain Eukaryota; kingdom Viridiplantae; phylum Streptophyta; class Magnoliopsida; order Vitales; family Vitaceae; genus Tetrastigma; species Tetrastigma voinierianum. The sequence goes on from JAEQBH010009776.1 coordinate 87,413, forward strand.
GGGATCGCTGCGCATGAGATCGACAGTTGGTCAGTTCAAAATTCTGTGCAACCGATCAGTCGACACCTCAGGAGGTATGTTAAAGAAGTTGACCATAGAGAGGAATCAGGGCAAGCAACAGATAGAATTACAGCAAAAGAAGCAATCCCGTCAGAATCCAGGCCGGTTATAAATTATATACTAGGAGGCCCGTTTGATGACCAGTATTAGTCAAAGCGCCAATGTAAGAGGCTCTAAGAGCCGCTACGCTAGTGCCGTGGTAAACGCATCCAATACGTAAGGCAACCATGAAGAAACAAAGCCAATAGACGACCCCATATCCTTTCCTCCTGTCAACCGGACAGATCATCAGGTTCCCACCATGATGCACCGGTGCTCACTCTTCAGATTAACACTTTGATGTGCACAAGACGGGTAGACCCTAGTAAAGGCGACATACGTCAGAATCACGCCTTCAAGTAGATGAAGATCTCCTGGCATGTTGAACTCAAATGCATGAATCCTTCTCTCGTTTTAATGGAGTCACCATCGTAACACTAAGAGATGTCACGCCCTCGTAAAGGCATACCAAATACCCATTAAGTTTTTTGGTTTTCAATGGGAGAGACTGGGGCGGTAAACGCCATAACGGGGCTGGCCTCGTTGGCACCGATGAAGGTCTGCTCCTCTCGACCCAACACCAAATAGTTAGCTATTTGACTAACGTCAAGGGTGTTGACATTTTAAGCAATCAATACCATGACAATGTTATCAACTATCTATACAGTAACAGAGAGGGGAGAAGAACTTTGAAAATCCTCCTCTCGAAGATCAAACCCCTGCATAACAATCACAGTTCGTCGCTCAGATCAAGGAGGAAGAGAAGGATCCGCTGGCTGTGGATCCCTTGGAAAACTAACTTTGGACGGGCTGAAAAAGTTCACTTATGTTAGTTATCTCCTATCCAATAAAGAAAGGGAACAGTTACAATACATACTATTACACAATATAGATGTATTCGCTTGGAGCCACTCAGATATGGTTGGAATTAACCCGACAGTGGCCTCTCACAAACTGAATATTATTCCCACGGCCAAACCAGTAAGGTAGAAAGTGAGACGTTTCCACCCGGCTGGCCATCGGATTATTTAGACATAAGTAGACAACTTACTGAGAGCAGGTTTCATCAAAGAAGCGAAGTACCCCGAATGGCTAGCTAACGTGGTGGTGGTTCCAAAGAAAGGCGATAAGTGGCGAGTATGTGTAGATTACACTGACCTCAATGAATCATACCTAAAAGATACCTTCCCCTTGCTGTGTATAGATCAAATTATTGATGTCGCAGCCGGGCACGAGATACTTTTGTTTCTGGACGCTTTCTCTGGATATCATCAGATTTCCATGCACCTGCTTGACGCAGAGAAAACGGCCTTCATTACACCGCACGGGTTATACTGCTACAATGTGATGCCTTTTGGCTTGAAGAATGCCAAAACAACTTATCAAAAGTTGGTAACTAAGATATTCCGATCGTTGTTGGGCGAAACCATGGAGGTCTATATTGATGATATGTTTGTAAAGTCCAAAAATCTCTTCGATCACACCAAGCATCTACAAGAAGCTCTCGAAGTTATCAGCGAAAAGTACAACATGAAACTCAACCCTTTGAATTGTGCGTTTGGAGTCAATTCGAGAAATTTTTTAGGCTTAACGGTGACCTAGAGAGGGATTAAGGCCAATCCTATTCAACTCAAAGCTATAATGGATTCTCATATTCCTACATCCAGAAAGGGAGTACAACAACTAACCCGGCCGACCGGCGCACTCGGGCCAAGGCTCAAATTCGCTTCACATACTCCGCTAAAAACCATTTTTTATCACTCTGTTGAGCAAAAGCGTTTGGTTTGGAATGAGGAATGCTACCAAGATTTCATGGGGATCAAACAATACCTTATCGAACCGCCAATTCTAGCTAGCCCAGAAGCATGTGATACGCTCTATCTTTATCTAGCGATTTCAAAGTCTTAGTAAGTACAATTATGTTCAAAGTGAAGTGCTCAGATAGTAACGCCCGTCCCGAGAAGGTGTACTGGTGACGAGTACGTTAGTGGCACATAGGTGTACTAGCGTCATCAGAATATTTTCGGAGTTGTTATTAAGGATGAAATGGTGAAATCATAAATTGATTTAACCCGAAAATTGTATTAGAACAAGGGTAAAGTTGTAATTGGCCAAAATGGGACATAAAGGTCATAAGCAAAGAAGATAGTATGCCAAAATAGAAATAACAAGAGTTGATGTGCAAATATTAAAGTGATTGAGGACCTAATTGCAATTAAGGGAAAGATGAGATTATAAAAGGCCATGAGACAAACAAAATATGTCATTTGCTCTCATTTCAAGCAGTGGCAAACTATGGAGAAGAATAGAGGAAGAAGAGGAAGAAGAGGAAGAAAGAGAAGGAGAAGAAAGGGAAGAATTTCAGGTATGGAATTATGTGTATTTGGATTTCTAGGGTTTTGGTTTGGAGATTAGTTGCTCCTTGTTCTAGGGTTTTGGGGAGAGATCATCCCAAACCCTAGAATTTTTGAAGTTATGTAGGTAAAACCCTAATTGGTAAAGAATAAACATGGAGTCCATCATATTTATATGGTTTTGTAAGAATTGGTGGACCTTGAGTTGAATTCTTGGATTTTCACCTAGGGTTTGGTTATAAGAAGTTCCAAATCACCACCCAAGGTCGCAGCTGTTTCAGCTAGATTCCATGTTGATTTTTGAGGTATTATGGAATGTAGGTTGTACGTAAAGAAGATATCAAAAGAGTGCTGAAAAGCAGCATTTCGGCAAAACTACAAGGTGGTACCTAAGATTGAAAAACAGGTGGTACCCAAGTACTTCACCATACACGTGAGCTCGGGTACCCAGACAAACATGGGTTGGTACCTGCATCACGTAGCTGTCCAAAAGCCTGCATTTTTTTAGTTTCGCATATTTAAGCCCAAAATCATACACCGATTGTATATGAACCTTAATAAATGATTAAGAGAGGTTCAAAGAAGAATAAAACTCAATGAAAACGTATCGCATCACGCCTCTACGGAGATTCATCAGTGTGAGTAAATGCTAGTTACTAAAAGTGACTTGTTCAAGTGAAGTACGTGCTAGTTTTACGCCTATATGGCGATTAATGTGTTCGCCGTATTCGCTTGAGTGTAGTTGCCAGGCTACGAAAGCCACGAGTCGCGCTCAAGTCGTGTAGGCGGGAAAGGCGAGCGCTCTAAACCTATTTTTCAAATACTGCGTATTATTATAAACCTGGCGACACGCATATTTAATGGTTTTTGACAAAACCATATTTGAAAAGCAAGCAATGAGTTTAGTAAGAAAACAATGGTTTTGATTTAAACCATATGTGGAAAGCAAACAAGTAATGGATTTAATGGTTTTGATTATAAACCATATTTTAAAGCAAGCAATGAGATTTAGCAAGCAAACAAGTAATGATTTTGATGTATTCAACCATACTTTTAAAAAGCAAGCAAGCAATGGTTTTGAGTTGTAAACCATATTTTAAAGAGTACAAGGCAAACAAAAGTATATTTTATAAAATAGCCTAACGAAAACCCTGGGGGTTTTAAGCTAGCATACGATCGTGGTGCATTTCGTACGCATCTAAAGGTGTTGTGATATCATTTTATGCATTTTAGATTTGTCTGGTCGACAAACTTAGTTCATGCATCATGGCATTTAAAGGAGACCATGACACGTACTGGAGTATATAGGGTTAGCGCGCTAGCTAGATTATGGTGATGGAGACTAAGGTCAATTCCACCATATTTACCAGAAAAAGGGGAATTGAGCCAAGGCTCTTCCACTCAGTGGATGTGGACCCAGTCCTTCCAACGCACTGGATGCCTGTGCCCCGTGAGCACCACTCAGTACAAAGAAGGTGATGTGCCTCCAGCTGGTTGATGATTTATAAGCATGTTTTATACGCTTTGAAATCAACCATCAGGTGTACTCCAAGCCGAGCCCAGTTCCCGTGTTTATTTTAAAGTAAGTGGTTGAGCCAAGGCTCCCGTGTTTATAAAAAGTTTTAGAAACTTTTAAAGCAAATGGTTGAGCCCAGGCTCCCGTGTTTATTTTAAAGCAAGCGGTTGAGCCCAGGCTCCCGCGTTTATGAAAAGTTTTATAAACTTTTAAAGCAAGCAAGAAGTTATAAAAAGTTTTATAAACTTTTAAAGCAAGAGGTTTACGAAAAGTTTTTATAAACTTTTAAAGCAAGAGGTTTATGAAAAGTTTTTAGAAACTTTTAAAGCAAAGTAAAGCAAGCAAGCAAGAGGTTCATGAAAAGTTTTATAAACTTTTAAAGAAAAGCAAAGTAAAGCAAGCAAGCAAGCATGAAAAGTTTTAGAAACTTTTAAAGCAAAGGCAAAGTTTCGAAAATGTCACAGAAAAGCATAGTTCTTGCGCTTTGAGATATTCTCCGAAAGCAAACATTTTTATAAAGTTGATACACTACTGGAAATTTTCATTTAAATTTCATTATTTTCCCTGCTTTAAAACTATTTTCCTAAGCATGTGTATCGTCGAATCACGGAGCAAATTAGGATTTTCCTAACTTTTATATTAGTGTTGTGTAAACAATCTTTTGTAAGGAAATACTTTGAAATTGTATAATGGAGTATATGTATGTACATAAGGTAGTTTTGTGAAAATGTGTTGAGCCTGAGGCTCTTTTGGAAGAACGTTGTTGGTTTCCATATTTGGAATAGTGTAAATTGTGTAAACAGGAATTGGAACATGTCCTTTATGCAGCTGTTATGCTGCCGAGATTTTACCAAATCATAAGTTGAGAAAAGGAAAAAATTTTATACGAGTTTTCAGCGTTAGCATATTTCACACAGATTTTCAACAAGAAGTAACTACTAGGGATTTCTCGTTGGTGGTCGACACACCGTCGCTAGTGGGTGTGGGGTGTGTCATCGTAGGTGGCAACACTTGACAATAACAACGGAAAACAAAAAAAAATCCCAAAAAAAACCCATCCAAGGACCCCTTGTAGCATCAAATCCGATTCTACAACAAAGAGAAGGGTGTAGGATTACCTTGTGTCGATTCCAAAATCGAGCTAGTGGTCAGGGCAGCTTTAGACCGAAGCGAATCAAGTCCTAGGTTCGCCTCTAACGATATCCACACGGAGAGTGAAGCTGACAACCTCCAAGGCAATGGTCATGGAAAGGGTCCCGGTGCTAGCCAAGTCCCGATCCAAAGAGGAAGCCAAAAACCCGGGTCTCTCAAACTCTAGAACACCTTCTTGGAGATGAGAGAACAAAATGGCTTTTCTCATGAATTCTTTAAGTCTCAAAGAGTCATCATCCTTTTAGGGTTCCCATAACATTCCTTTTATAGGAAAACCTTATCCTTTGAAATGACCAAAATGCCCCTCACTCTAAGTGATGATAGGTTAGACGATTCCATGCGTTATGGCGAATCTCACACCCGCCCCCAAGCCGAGGCACAGCCCGCCTATTATCTCTCTAAGTGAGGGCTTTCGAACCCGAGATTCTACTAATCCCGTGACATTTCATTCATGAGAATTAACTCCCTCATATTTGGATCACATCCAAATCCGTTTCATATAAGCCCCACACTCTTCTAAGTGTGTGACCCATTCGGTTCCGGGTATGTTGGCCACTTGATTCAACTATTGAATTAAGCAAGTCAATATTGGTATCTAGCAACACATCATGACCCCCAATTGACCGCAGAGTCGGTGGTCTGATTGCATACCCTTCCCATAAACAAATATAGTGCAATTCGTCCTTTCACCAATCTATACCCTACTTGTCTCGTGAGTATGGACAATGTAGCTCCCACTTGGGACCGGGCGGCGCTTACACATAGCCTTGGTGAGATGACCGTCCCTAGATCACTACCAACTCAAGTGCACTTGAAGACACTCCTCAAGGCCTTTTCACTTTGGCCTGAGATTCCCGAGTAATGATTCCGACAAGAGGCCTTAAGTATACCCTCCATCTATTGGGAGTGACGAATCCTTTGTTAGCTACTCAATTACCTTCGAACACCTCAAACTATACCCAATCCTAGTCTAATGATCGACCCCCTGAGAGGCAACATGGATTGAGGTCAAAGTACAAAATCAACATCCAAGATATCCTTGAGCACCTCAAGTCTAAGGATACTTACACCCTTGCTATGATGAGACAATCATCTACATTTAAATGGGACGACTGGTCAAGCCCCTTTCCCCGGGTCCAACCAAGGCGGTTTAGGGGGAGGCACAAGACACCGTGACCGACTCTTACCGCTTTTCAGGACATTGCGATCCCAAGTCTTATAACTGTATCAAAATATCGCATACAAAAATACAAAATAAAATTACCACCGTAGTGGTGTTTACAGTGTCATATACATCCAGTCCTGAGTCCCATTTACATATACAAAAATTGTACATTTACATTTACACATCAAAGAACCTACTGTGATGAACCCCTACTGCGCTACCACAGACACAAGAATATGAACGTCCTCCTCTGTACCTACATAGATTGAAAACCTGTGCTAAGCTTTACGCTTAGTAGGAAACATATGTCTTATGCATATAAACATTTATAGTAACAGATATCAGAATTTTCATGAATTCATATAACAAACTAATACACATACTTGTACTTATAACAGACTTATGCTTATTCAGATCTCCCGTAGGAGTTACAAAGCTTATAATTATAGTTATTTAGCAGACTTATACGCAGGCCGGTAAGTACCCGTGAAAAGATTAGCGTAACTTACACTTATATGGGGAGGTACCGTAGTACATCTCGGTAATCGTAATGATATATATTTCTTTACTCTTATTCGTCATTCAGATTCTTATCATATAACTGTTGGATTACCTAGACTAGTAATACTAAATGAGTAGGACATAACACAATAAGTACCCGAAGGTACTGCGACAGCATCGAGTGTCAGAAGACGTTATGAAATTGGCCAAAACACCGATCGTAACGTGCCCGTCGTAACACCCGTATATTAATATATGTTTTGTTATATTCAAGTAAGGATTTTTTTTGGGAGTAAATGCAACTTATGCCCTATGATATTTTTTAAATTGTGATTAAGATTAGCAATCTTAATGGTTGGTTTAATTAGAGGATTAGCAAAGTGTGTTAAATTGCATTTTTATGGCAAGTGGGTCAATTATAATTAGGGTAAGTTTAGTGGTTTTGTTAGGATTTGTAATTGGCATGTTCTGAGGAATCACTTTGAAAACTTGTTTGTGGAGAGGGAGGTAAAGTGCAAATCATGCTTGTGAGCTATGGCATCATGAGGGCATGACACCATATATGCAAGGTAGGAGCTCGACACATGGCAGTGCATGAGAAGAGTCGCTATGTGCCAAGCAAACCACCTCGTTTTGGATGCTGTAACAACTCTCCTTGCTGTGGAAGTGGAAAAAATTCTTGGAATTTCTAAAGTGAGAGAGAGTTCTAGAGAGGCCAGAGAGAAGGAGGAGAAAAGGCTTGAAGGAAAGCTTGGTTTTGTGGAAAGTTTAATAAGGCATGTGAACATGATCTTTGAGGCCTTAGTCAGATTTCTATCGATTCTTGGTTGTATTCTAGGGTTTTGTTGTGATTTCATCCTAACCCTAGATTTGATGAAAGGTGAGTATGGTGGAACCCTAAATTGTAAAAGACCAGTTTTGTGAAGATGGCATGTGTGTGTGTGTGTCCAAGGGAGGTGGCTGCCCAGCTTCCTCACCCCATGACAAGAGCCGCTATAAGTCGTTTCAATAACTCCGAACTCGATGATTCCAACTGAGAAGAAGCCCAATGACCTAGCTCCTTCGAATGTCTAGAAGAAACCAAGAACTAAATTTTCTACCATAAGACCCTTGAATTTGAGGTTGAAAGTCAGGTACATATTCTCGTCCCCGGCTCGAGCGCCCTATTTTTGAGTCATAAGTCGAAGAGGTATTGGATCCAAAATGGAGTGATTCAAAATCCTTCTCAAAGTAGCCACATAGGGGAGTAACTTCATGAAGAAATTATGGCCAAATTATGGCTCATTTGTTCCCATAATTTCGACAAAGTAAGGATGAAGAGAGGGCACAGATTCTGTCCCTAGGAAACAAGCCCCTAGGGAGGTCGAGTGTAAAACCATAACTCTTGATTTTGAGGTCCGAATGACCTGATTTAAGAGGCTGTGGAAAGCTAAGAGATAGGGGAACTTTGGAGTAGCCTCGGGTTTTGACTTCCTTGGGAGACTTGCAGATTTTGAATCCAAGGAAAGTAGGGAATCTTATAACCTTCTCCTGCTTGAAAATCGTGTGGTCGATGTCATGGGAATTGCACCATTCTCAGACCGGTGGGTTGATGTCATGTGGGAATTTAAGGATATATAAATGTATATTTTATATATATGGAAATCTTTGAATTAACTGGTACATGATGTTTTTAAATATCCATGTGGTCGAATGCTTTGTGAAATTGTTTTAAAGCATGGATACCGGTATGAGACTGTAGAGAGTCCCGATTGATGTAGTGGACACGGGGACGATGACTGGGCCCCTCGGGTCAGGCCCCGGCAGTTGGGTCACAGATATACTGACGTGGGCATATCCCTGGTAAGTCCCACTAATTTGTCGACACGGGGATGGGCATATCCGGGGGGTGGTAAGTCCCAAAGAATTTGTCGCCGTTCGATGATCGGTTGGGGTCCTCGGGTGAGTTTTTCTCCAAAAGAAGTCACCGATGAGGGGCTGAGATGGTGGTGACAGATTCATGTGTTTCATCATCAACCTATTATTTGTAAAATGCTCATGTTTTGAGATATCTTGAATTATGTATAAATTGAAATGGGTTTTTATGAGCATGGTTTGTTATGAGATTCACTATTGAGTTGTCGAATCCCACCCCCATTATCCTCCCACCTTAGATGTAGGTACGAGACCCAACAGGTGGTGAATATGAAAGTTTGACCTGGCTGTGGTTTTGAGGATGGAGTGCTCAGATGCCAACCTTAGCTCGTTTCGATGGTCGAGCATACATTTTGATGAATATTTAGTGTTACGTGGATCATCAGATATTTGTCTCTGTAGCCACTAGTTTTGGAACTTTGTATAAAAGTTATTTTGATTAAGTGTAAGTGTATGGGCCAGGTACATCAAGGGAATTAACTCGCACCGGGAGCATGTATGTTCGAGACCTGGAGTAGTGTTTTATTTATCGTTTCCAAGTGATTACCCAAGTGGAGCTTGGGACTCAAGTTGTGAAAAAAAAAAATCGGGTGGTAAAATAGTAACATAAATCACAATCTGAATTGGTGATAATCGCCCACGCAATGTGGCGTCATGAAGACTAGCAGAGTGCCGGCTGCGCTGATCGAACGTATCCCGCCCACATACCGTAAGTGATATAGCACTGGCCAGGAGTGCCGGGTTATTCAATCAGAGACGTGCTCTAGCTTCACGTCGTGAATGTGTATGTCGTGGTCATTTAATAATTCGGGTCTTAGGCATTCCTACAATTATATGTATTCAGGAACTTACTATCTTATCATAGGGGCATTAAGCTCGCTCACTTTCGCTTCACTGACTACGAGGTACGGTGCATTTTTCACTTGGTTTCATTCTTATTCAACCCCTCATAATCATTTATTAGTTTCTATAAATTTGTTCAATTTGAGCTTAACAATGTAAGAATACCAAAATCAAGGTCGCAGAATCGCAGTACCAGATTACTGATCTGGCATCGCATCTCAAACCTCGTTCGCAGGAGCGGTGTCTGCATTCACTTAACCTTGGTACCGGCATTCACTCGTTCTATATGCGGTACCCTGGGCACTCTCACCCATGTTCCGTACCGGTACCACTTCATAGAATTACCCATAAATGGCAGAATTTGCCATTTTGATCCCAACTCTTCTTCCCGAATCCTAATTCATCCTACATCAAACCCACTACGAATCCCCTCCAAAACCACTCCACAAACACTTTAAATGGTGGTTTAGAATTTCTAAACCAAACTCCTAGCCATAGAATCCAAGGATTCACCAGTTCACAAATCTTTACAAACCATAGAAATAGGGAAGGATTGCATATCCATTTGATATAAACTAGGGTTTTTTTTTCAACCTAACTTCCAAAAAATCTAGGGTTAGGATCAATTCCTAACTAAACCCTAGGTTTGGAAACCATAAAAATCCCTACCAAAGTCCAAAATACACATGATTCCATACTCAAAGTCATAAAGCCATACAAATTCCATACCTTCTTGGCTCCTCCTTCTTCCTTTCTTTCTTTCTCTTTCTCCTCTTTCTCTTTCTTCTTCCTCTCTTCACGTATGAGTTTTTTGAGACCAAAAATGATATATTTTGGTCTCATTCTCTTTATAGTTAAATTTTATTTTATTCGCTTTTTAAATCCCTCCATCACTCTATTATTTGCACTACAATTTATGTTCTTTCCATCAGCTTCTTAACTATTAACTTATGACTTTTATGTCCCTTTTTGACAAATTACAATTTTGTCCTTGTGTCTTGTAAAATATCCGAGTTTCTCAATTTCCATGTTTCGCAAAATAATAATTTGCGAAATTTTTCTAAATGCAATTACAATATACCCTAGTTATATTTAAAAACAACTAAAATGCATTTTGGGGTGTTACATGATCCATATGATTGTCTCATTATAGGTCTCCAATGTACTTAGCTACTCTTAGCAAGCATCCACACGCCAACTTTGATTAACTCATGATCACACTTTATAAGATCTACTGCTTGATCAAATCAGCGAAAGATGACACGTGAGCACCGTCCTGATCAACAATGTCCAAATTTTGTTGATCCTCTCTATGACTAGGGATAATTTAGACACTAACATAATTGTACATAATAGGAATCTTATTATCATGATTCCATCATGATTTCCTTCATGCTAAGTTATATATATCATGGACTTCATTAATTCGATCAAAGATCTATCTCAATTCAACGTATGAATATCAAATTAACGAAGAAGCCTTTCATATTAAATAATATTGTAACACCCCGAAATGTACCCTAGTAGTTTTCGGACTTGTTTTGGGTATATTATAAACTAAATGGAATTTTTCGGAAATAAAACAAGAGACCCGAAATGAATATTAGAGACAAGGGTAAAGTGGTCATTTACCACTGAGGACATAAAAGGCATAACCTGGGCCAGTTTATATAATTATAACTGAGAAAGATGGGATGCCAGCATAATATGTATGGGGTTATATTGAGATTAATAAAGAGAGAAAGGGCTAAATAGCAAAAATGGGAAAAGAAGCCAAAAATGGGTTTTTATTGTCTTGGCCAAACACGGCCTAAGTCAAAAAAATCTGGATAAAAGTATTTGGTCTCTCATTTTGAGAGACCAAAAACGTAAAGAAGAAGAAAAGAGGAAAAGAGAGAAGAAGAGGAAGAGGAAGAGAAGAAGCAGAGAAGAGAAGAAGAGAGGAAGATAAAAAAAGGTATGGATTCTAAGGGATTTTGGTATGGATATTAAGCATGGAAAGTGAGGATCTTATGGTTTGTATGGAATTCTAGGAAATTTGGTGAGTTCCAAACATACATTTAGTTAATCGATCCTAACTCTGTGCTTCGAACGAAATCGAGTTGAAAAACTCAGCTTGGTTAATATAAGTATGGAATCCTCCATTCGAGGTCGGGATTCATGGTTAAATTGAAGCAATTGAAAGCTAGTAGGTTTAGAACAAACCCTAACTAATCTTCATGTTTGGCTCAGGTATGGGTTATGACCCATTAGGAATGGCTTGGGAGAACCATGGAAAAGTTTTGAAGAAAGATATGTAATGAAAGATGAATCGAGTAAAATTGAGATTAAGCAAGATGAATATGAAGGAGTTTGAGGTAAGAGATTGAGTATTGAGTGGACGGCAAGTGAAAATATATGAAAATGGAAGAAAACCACATTCCTGGCATTTTCAGAACCCGTATCGGCAGAGCCGATCGACCGGCATCAGCACGTAGTGTTCCTCGTTTTTCACCTCGACCAGCTCAGATTGAGCATAACTCGCTTCATTTATGATCTCGATTTAAGCCGATTCAAGTCACAAGTTAAAATAGACTTCACGAGAAACTTCAAACATACAAAAAATAGGCACCTTCAAATTTTGATCCTATGTATCTAAAAATTCACCAAAGTAGGGATATGTTCAAGCCACTTCGTTTGGCTTTTGAACATAGAGTACCGAGTTGTTCCGGACAGATTCGAGTTTCTGTCTAATTGGTGATTCCAGCTTGAGGAGAACCCTAGCACCTTAGATTTAAAGGAGTATAAAGAACCAGTGTCAAATATGGAATCAAGGCACTGAAAATGAGTATTGCAAACGTCCCTGCAAATTCAGAATTGACTAGTTTGGCATGAAAATGCCATAACTTTAGTTTGGATGATCCAATTGGAATGATTCCAATTTCTAAGTAAAATAGATTCATTGAGGGACAAGAATACATGAATGAGGGTGAATACATAGGTATCATACCGTACAAGTATACGAAATGCCATATGTAATAGGCATGAAACATGAATATGATATGAAACATGAAAACGAACTGAAACATGAACATGAATAAGAAAGGCAATATGTCACAAATACATAATGTGGCTAAGAATGCCCCTATTATAAGATAGTAAGTTACTGAACTCATATAATTGTAAAATTGCCTAAGACCAGTTATTGAATGACACTAAGATCACCGTGCTTCCAGACATTAGTACTTCAAGATTTCTGACATGGGCGCGACCAAGACTCGACCGCGGGTCTCAAGACATTAGTACTTCGTACTCGAATAGTGCGACTAAGACTCTCCGACCGCGGTTTCCAAGACAACAGTACTCAGACCCGACAGTGCGACGGCACTCTCGGCCGCGCCAAGACACAAGACTTCGGTACTGACAATACGACCAAGACTCTCGTCGTCGACACTTCGTCAGGCCACGTCACCTCAAGATTGCATCACCTTCAGGTACTTATTGTGTCGCGGTCCTACTCATTCAGACACGGGTTCAGTGCAATCAAACAATTATATGATAAGACTCCTAAATAAAGAATAAGAGTAAAGAAATGAATATGGTAAAGATCCGAATGTACCCACGAGTACCTCGTATCCTGTTTCGTGAGTACCTACGTACTTTTGCACAAGTAAAATGTTCTCGTAGGTACCTACGCGCATTCGTGACGTAAATACTGCATAAGTTCCGTAATACAAGTATAAGATCTGAAATACAAGAATAAGCTCTGTAACACAAGTATAAGTTCCGTAAGACAAGTATAAGTTCCGTAAGACAAGTATAAGTTCCGTAATACACGTATAAGATACGAAATACAAGAATAAGCTCTGTAATACAAGTATAAGATCCGTAAGACAAGTATATGCTCTGTAATACAAGAATAAGATCCGAAATACAAGAATAAGTATAATTTCTGTAGTACCTACGGGTACCTCCGTATAAGCTCCAGATAAGGATAAACTCGCAGTGACTCTACGTATCCCCGTACGAGTATAAGTTAGTAGTACCTACTTCGCACTTTTAATTAAATATATGATATACACAAGTATGTGTCTCGGGGACATTTGAATAAGTAGTACTTAAGAGTACTCCAAGATAAGAATAAGTTCCAAGAAAAGATATGTTCCCAGAATATCTCATTAGTACCTACGCACCGGAAAGCAAGTGTAAACCCGTGAGTACAAGTATGTCCCATGGTATAAGTATAAGCCTTGTAGTACCCATGGGTATCTCCTCAGATAAGCATGTCTCCGTGGAACTCCCTACTGAGATCCGAGATAGATATAGCACGAGTATGTGGATAAGACGTATGCGTCCCAAAGGAGATAGCATAAATATGTGTCCTACTCGAGATAAGAAGAGTATGTGTCCTACTGAGATAAGTATAAATATGTGTCCCACTGAGATAAGTATCAGTACAGGTCCTAAGGAGATAAGTATAAATATGTCCTACTTGGAGATAAGTATAAATATGTGTTCTACCTGAAGATAGGAATAAGAATAAGTCTGCTATAAGTTTCAGTTCTGAGTAAGTATAAGAATGTTATAAGAATAAGTTTCGAATAATAATAAGTCTGCTATATGTATAAGATCTGAATGCTATAAATGTAAGTTTCGAATAAGATTAAATCTGTTATAAGTATAAGATCAGAATGCTATAAGTATAAGTTCCGAATAAGAATAAGTCTGCTATAAGTGTAAGTTCTGAGTAAGTATAAGATAAGAAGTACCAATATAAGCTTTTGTACGCACGGTAATAAGCTGCATAATCCGATGAGATTCGACAGCATAAGTTTGTTATAAGTTTAAGTAATTGTATAAGTTCATTATATGAATGCATGAAAATTCTGATATTTGTTATTGTTTTATGATTTAAATGTGTATATGCATAAGACATATGTTTCCCACTAAGCGTAAAGCTTAGCACCTAAGCTTTAATCCGTATAGGTATAAGAGAAGACGTCCTAAAGCTTCAGATACAAATGGCCACAAGACACTAAGTAGGTTCATTACATGTAGGTTCCAAGGGCCTGAATCAGAATGTAAAAGTACGCTTTGTATTTGTAAATGTGAGACTCGTGATATGTGTCTAGGATTTGATGGACACCACTTCGTGGTAGTTCTTTTGGAGCATGTGATATGATATTTTTGATCCAATATAAAAAAACAATCAAGTAAAGAGTCCCAAAGATATGTCTTCATACTCGAACTCTACTCGATCCGCTAATTCCGTCGTGATCGAACCTGGGTGTGACAAATATGTTGTGCGTACAATAAGTGCTAATGGCGATTGCCTTTAGAGCACTTCTCTAACAAACTCCCACTTGCACTAAAGCCAATCGCCCTTGTATCTCATACCATAGGCTAGAACGTGTGATTTGTACTTCTCTTGGGGAAGAGGCTTAGTCAAAGGATCAACAATATTCTGATCAGTGGGTATCTTCTCTATCTTTATATCATTCCTCCCAATAATATCTCTGATCAAGTGGTATCTTCTGAGTACGTGTTTGGACCTTTGATGAGACCGTGGTTCCTTAGCTTGTGCTATGGCTCCATTGTTGTCACAATACAAAAGTATCATATGAACAATGCTAGGTACCACTCCTAGTTCAGTAATGAACTTCTTTATCCAAACCGCTCTTAGTCAGCTCGTATCGCGGATGTACTCCGATTCATTTGTGTAATCCGTAAATGCTTTCTTCTTGAACTCTTCCAACTGACTGCACCACCATTCAATGTGAACACGTAACCTGACTGAGATTTGGAGTCATCTCTATCAGATTGGAAACTAGCATCACTATACCCATTAACAATAAGATCCCCATCTCCATAAATCACAATACATCCTGCAATCTTCTCAAGTACTTAAGGATATTGACAACACCCAATGACCCATACCGTGTCTAATTGGTATCTACTGACACTCAAAGCATATGATACGCTCTGCCCAGGTACATAACATAACACATGATCGATCCTATACGAAGCATATGGTATCATACTTCATGCGTTGTCCTCTCATCTCTTGTCCGGGCGAACACGAGACTCTCGAGAGCGTGATCCCACTAACCACGGGACATATCCTCTCGGACTCGCCTCCATAAACCTCTTCAACATCTTGTCTATGTATGTAGACTGTGAAAGACCAAGCAACCTTTAGATCTATCTCTATAGATCTTTATCCCTAATATATAGGTCGCTTCTCCAAGGTCTTTCATGGAGAAATTCTTGGATAACCAAATTTTGACGGATTGTAGTACTGAGACATCGTTTCCTATCAGAAGTATGTCATCCACATACAAGACTAGGAATACGACTGCACTTCCACTTGTCTTCTTATATACACAAGGCTTATCCAGATTTTATGAGAAACCAAACTCTTTAATTGTCTCATCAAATCGGATATTCCAACTCCTAGATGCTTACTTCAACCCATAAATGGATCTATGAAGTTTGCATATTTTACTACCACTTCCAGATTTGAAGCCTTCAGGCTATGTCATATACACCTCCTCGGTTAGGTTTCCATTGAGGAAAGCTGTCTTCACATCCATTTTCCATATCTCATAATCATAATGAGAGGCGATGGCTAGGAGTATTCTTATGGATTTAAGCATAACTACTGGACTGAAAATCTCGTCATAATCAACCCCTTGTTTTTGACGACAACCCTTAGCCACAAGCCTAGCTTTATAGGTAATCACATTACCTTCCATGTTCGTCCTTTTCTTGAAGATCCATTTGCACCCTATGGGTTTTATCCCTGTGGATCAACCAAAGTCCACAATTGGTTTGTATACATGGAATCCATCTTCGACTTCATGGCTTTGAGCCATTGATCAAATTCTGAACTGTTCAGAGATTCTTCGTAGGTAGTTGGCTCATCATTTTCTATGAGTAATACGTCTTTTTGTTCGCTAATGAGAAATCCATATCTCTCTATGACAGAACGTATCCTACTTGTCCTATGAAACAATTGTGTTTTAGAAGAGTCAACTATTAATTCATTATCATGAATTACAGCTTTAGGTTCAGTTAGATGAAACATGTCTGTTAGAGCATCTTGAACTTCACTAAGCTCCACTTTGCTCCCACTGTCTTCTCTCAAGAGAAACTCTTTCTCAGAGAAGACAACATGCTTTGAAACAAACAACCTTTGTTCCAAAGTGTTGTAGTATTGATATCCTCTTGTTTCTTTAGGATATCCTCTTGTTTCTTTAGGATATCCTACAAACAGACACTTATCAGACCTAGCTTCAAGCTTATCTGACATTGTTCGCTTCACATAAGCAAGACAACCCCATACTTTCATGTAGGAAAGATAGGGCTTTTTGTTAGTCCATATCTTATATGGAGTAACTTCAATTGACTTGGATGGGACTATGTTTAAGATATAAACAGCAGTCTCAAGTGCATAACCCCAAAAGGATTTAGGTAGGTCTGCCTTGCCCATCATATACATTACCATGCTAATGTCTGCTTCTTTCCCAGCCACACCATCAGGTCAAGGGCGTATAAGGTGGGAGTCCACAGACAAAATCCCATCAGTCTCCTGAGATAATCCGTAAAACCCTCGCTCTAAGTACTCACCACCTCGACCGATCTAAGTGATTTTATACTCTCCCAAGTTGTTTCTACCTCATTTCTTGAATTTTCTCGAACCTTCAAAGGCCTCGTACTCTATACCTCATGAGATACAAGTACCTATATCAGGAACAAATATCGATGAAGGTTATGAAGTAAACGAAACCACCTTGGCATGCACGTATTACGTGACCACACATTAGCATGTATTAGTCCACAGCCCGCCTACTGCTCACCCTTTCCCTTAAAGGGTAATTTGGTCATTTTTCCTAATAAGCATGATTCACATGTGTCAAATGATTCATAATCAAATGACCCTAAGCTTCCACACTTGTGTAACTCAGACATGCGTCTCTCACTTATATGGCTAAGATAATGCCATAAATACGATGATTTCAAATTATCTCCTTTTTGTCTTTTACTGTCATTGATATTTAGGATTGGATTTGACATATTCAATATAAATCCTATCGCTTCAAGGTAACACCTAGCATAAAAACATCATTCAACATAATGTAACAACTATTGTCACAAATATTTAAATGAAACCCTTTCTTGTTTAAACATGAAACATAAATGATGTTTTTAGTCAAAGCTGGCACACAAAAGCAATTGTCTAAATATAAACAAAAACCACTAAGGAGGTTCAAAACATAAGTCCCAATGGAAACAGTCGCAACACATGCACCATTACCCACCCAAAGGTTAGACTCTCCCTTTGTGAGCTTCCTACCGTCTCTAAGGCCCAGCATATCAGTATATATGTGTGAGCCACAACCGGTATCCCCTACCCCAAGGTTTCCATAAGAAATAATATTAACTTCAATGACATAAATACTTGAAAGTGTTAGTGCATCACATGCCACCTTCGACTCCATGTGCACCTTTGTAATTTCTCTTCCAATGGCCTTCGTCATAATGGAAGCATGCACCTCGAGGATGTCTCCTCGACTCCTTTCGTCGCCCTCCCTTTGCTCGCTGATTTTTCTCTTCTTCTTGTTCCTAGAACCTTTCTTAGAATTAGAAGAGTTCACTAGCATCACAGTTTTACCTTCCTTCATCAAGGCGGGTTCTACTGTTTTAAGCAGGTTGATTAGCTCAAGTATGGTGGTCTGTTTATTGTTCATCTTGTAGTTAAGCTCAAACTGTGCAAAATTGTCGGGTAAACCAGCCAAAATCAAGTCTATACTCAATTCATTATCCATACCAAAACCCAATTGATCCAACCTAACTATGTACCCATGCATCTTTAGTGCATACTGTACTAGAGATGTCCCCTCTTGCATCCTAAAGCAAAAAAGAATTTTGGAGACCTTGAAGCTTTCAGATCTCGCTTGCTCATTAAATAACTCCTTTAGATGGGCGACTATGTCATAGGTCATTATAGCTCAGAGCAGCTTTGAAGCCCCTGAGACATCGGGGCGTAAGCATGATACATGCGGCAATGATTTTGTTATCCAGGTGCTTCTAATATGCTATCTGGTCTCCAACATATGCATCAACATATGGGGACACTAGGAGTGGGGCATCAAGGACATAAGCTATCTTTTCTGCCTTAAGAACAATTCTCAAGTTCCTTAGCTAGTCCATGAAATTAGTCCCGGTCAATTTATTAGCATTTAGTATGGATCGCAAGTTCACCATGGTCGACATGTTTCGATTCTTCACAACCTAGATGTAAAAGAGATTATGTTAACTTGTACTTAAAATGCATAATTATCAAGACTTGATAATTACGCATTATGGCTCCCACTATTTTATTGCGAATCCATAGCCCTCACTATTGATCTGAGAGAACCTATATGGAGGTTCTCCTAGCGGGTTAATATCCAATATCACCGAGAATCACCTTGGGGTTAGCCCAACAAGCCATCTTGGATAAATAATTATTCCAATTTTCAATGCGATGCAACTATAGAATCCACTCCATTTCAATCAAGATTTCAGGCACTATCATTGGGTTATCAACTCATGATACGTGTACATCTTATGTATACTGACCCAACTGCTTCTCTATCCAACATTAACCTTGGGGTTAGCCTAACAAGCTAATGAATCTAGTTAAGGCCAACCCACCAATCAAGAAAACTCATTTCCATTGATAGAACATGCTCTTGTGGAGGAAGGCTTGGGGTTAGCCTAACAACCTCAATATCCAAAAGGAACTCTGGTTCACACCATATTAGCGGAAGACGTTAGCCTTAATATTAGTAATGGAGGGTTTTCTTTAGTTAAGTCTCATCCTTTTCATTAGCATGCATTATCCATTCATCTCATGAAATTATAAGGAGAGTTACTCTAACTATATGGCATGATTATGGATTATCCCAGATCAATTCCATGAGCCATAATGGAATTAACTAGTCAAACCTAGTGGGATATGCATGATTATTACAACCCTTTAAAAATAAACCAAATTTACAATCTCAAGGTCTTTCGTTCCTTCTCCACACTTCTTTCTCCCTTTCATCTTCTCACCAACTTATCCTAATCCCCGTAATCTAATTACATACATTTACTGAAGAATAACTCAAGTTACATTCAGGGATTTGAATGAGAAGAGAAGTACATAGAGAAATTAGAGAGAGGCAAGGACATGCAGACCCTATTTATCCAAAAGAAATAATAATCAAATGTAGTATGCTCAATCACCATTGGGCAAAGTCCATAATCATCCATCATGCTAACATGCACCCTTAAACATGCATTCTCTAACGCAATCCATCGAAAGTTGAAGGTAATGGTACCCCATGATTTCAAAAGCACATTAAAGGTTTTTCAATACTTGCAATAAAATTGATACATTTTTTTTTGTTCAACATTTGAACAATGACCTCGACCAACACTGAATCCAAAATCGCCCTACATCTAATTCATTCAACACTTGAACAAATAACCCCTTTATTCAACACTTGAACAAATTTAATTCAACATCTTGAATCATGAACCCGATTCAACTTCTTGAATCATGAACCCAATTCAACTTCTTGAATCATAAACCCTATTTATTTCTCCGGTAATTTCAACATGGTTTTTCGAAATCCATGATTCTAGAAATTTTAAAGTTGATCGGTTCAATTTTAACTCGCACATTTCTATTTCAAACACATAAGAGTAGTGTGTTTGAGACTTGTGCAAAACCATATAAGAAACGAAATTAATAAGGCACCAGCAGTCCCTAACGTCATCACGTCGAAACGTCGCGACGCTGTGAGGGTTCAAAACCCCACTGTCGCCTTCACGTCGCAACGTTGGCACGTCCTCACATCGCGACGTTGGGAGTGTTTGACTCAAACGTCATGTCAAGTCACTTCACATCACATCATGTCATGTCATGTCACATCGCAACATTGAAACGTCGCGACGTTGCAACGTCACGAAGTTCTGGGTTATGATGATCAACGTCGCAATGTTGCTCCATGTCATGTCACGTCACGTCGCAACATTGAAACATCGCGACGTTGGAACGTTGCAACGTCGTGACATTCTGGGTTATGATGATCAACGTCGCGACGTTGCTGGAAATTTATGAGCAACGTCGCAACGTTGCTGGGTTTTCCAACGACGAAAGCGTAAAATCCAATCTTCGACTTTATCATTTCAGTCGCTTCTTCATATTAAATCCTAATCCTGGTGATCATCTCTATGACCATATACATAAAAACAACATCGATCTAAACTCCTTCATACCAAAAATCTCATTTTCAAAACTTTTGAATACATAGGTACCAAAACCCGAAAACTCTCAACAATGAACCGATTTTGATGCACACAAGGTTGCTCTAATACTACTCAAGGGTTTCGTGGGTGGCAACACTTGCCAATAGCAGCGGAAAACAAAAAAAAAATTCCAACAAAAACCTATCCAAGGACCCCTTGTAGCATCAAATCTGGTTCTACAACAAAGAGAAGGGTGTAGGATTACCTTGTGTTGGTTCCAAAACCGACCTAGTGGTCGGGGCAGCTTTAAACCGAAGAGAACCAAGTCCTAGGTTCACCTCTAACGGTATCCACACGAAGAGTGAAGCCGACAACCTCCAGGGCAACAGTCTCGGAAAGGGTCCCGATGCTAGCCAAGTCCCGATCCAAAGAGGAAGCCAAAAACCCGAGTCTCTCAACTTCTAGAACACCTTCTTGGAGATGAGAGAACAAAATGGCTTTTCTCATGAACCTTTTGAAGTCTCAAAGAGTCATCATCCTTTTAGGGTTTCCATAACATTCCTTTTATAGGAAAACCTTATCCTTTGAAATGACCAAAATGCCCCTCACTCTAAGTGATGATAGGTTGCACGCATCTCCATGCGTTATGGCGAGTTTCCACACGGCCTTAAGTCCAGGTACAAGCCTAAGCTTATTATCTCTCTAAGTGAGGGCTTTTGAACCCGGGATTCCACTAATCCTGTGACATTTCATTCATGAGAATTAACTCCCTCATATTTTGATCACATCTAAATCCATTTCATATAAGCCCTACACTCTTCTAAGTGTGTGACCCATTAGGTTCCGGTTATGTTGGCCACTTGATTAAACTATTGAATTAAGCAAGTCAAGATTGGTATCTAGCAACACATCATGACCCCCACCGACCGTGAGAGTCCAGGTCCGACTACATACCCTTCCCATGACAAATACCGCGGCACTGGCCCTTTCACCAAATTATACCCTACTTGGTTCAGAGCATGGACAATGTGTAGCTCCCACTAGATTGGCTATGCCACACCTAGCTCAAGTGATATTCAATCTTGTCCCCAGATTCATCACTCAACCGTTATGCACTTGAAGACACCTCGCGCATTTTCACTATGGCCGTGAGATTCCTGGCACGATTCCGACAAGAGGCCTTAGGTATACCCTCCCTCTATTAGAGCAAATAATTCTTGGTGAGGGATACCAATTATCTTCTCGAACACCTCAAACTATACCCAATCCTCGTCCATCAAGCAACCCCGAGAAGCAATGATCGAGATCAAAGCAGTACAAGATCAACATCCAAGATCCTCGAAAGCACCTTAAATCTAAGGATACTTCCTGCAATTATTGCTATGATGAGACAATCATCTACATTTAAATAGATGATCCATATGATTGTCTCATTATAGGTCTCCGATGTACTTAGCTACTCTTAGCAAGCATCCACACGCCAACTCTGATCAACTCATGATCACACTTTATAAGATCTACTACTTGATCAAATCAAGGAGTATGACATGTGTTAGCTGTCCGTCTCGATCAACAATGTCCGGGCCTTGTTGATCCTATGACTTGGGATAATTTAGACACTAACATAATTGGCGACATGATAGGAATCTTATTATCATGATCCCGTCATGATTTCCTTCATGCTATGTTATATATATCATGGACTTCATTAATTCGATTGAAGATCTATATCAATTCAACATATGAATATCAAATTAACAAATAAGCCTTTCATATTAAATAATATGTTGTGCGTACAATAAGTGCTAATGGAGATTGCCTTTAAAGCACTTCTCTAACACAAAGCTTTGCAAAGCACTATACATAAGCTCGACCTATCAGGGAGGATGGTTCATGGGCGATCGAGCTATGAATCTCTAGATTCATTATAAAACCCTTGCTCGACATTAAAGGCAGATATTGCAGACATTTTAGCATAAATTTCAACAAAGATGCGTGGACCCGGTAACGCCGGTCGGGTGGATCCCCACGCAGACAACGCCCTCGAAAAAGGGAGTCGAGCCTATTGGCGACTTAAAGCCCCAACAGGGGAAAGGATAGAACATGCCATACAACTAGACTTCCCCGCGTCTAATAATGAGACTAAATATGAAGCAATTCTAGTCGGAATCAATCTCGCAACGTTTGTATCTTTAGAAAAAATCATCATACGAAGTGACTCTCAACTGGTAGTAAGGCATGTAAATGAAGAATACGAAACGCGAGACCAATGCATGATCAAGTATGTATGTCTGGTTAAGCTAAAGCTAAGGTGTTTTGCTACTTGGAAGCTTGAGCATATCCCGAGGGATTCGAATGAAAAGGCAGATGCTTTGGCAGCAGTGGCCGCATCCCTCCAAATAAAAGAAACGGTATTCCTCCCTATCTATTATCAGCCAGCATCATCAATTACTATCAACCAGATAAACGAGATAAATAAAACATGTTCTTCTTGGATGACTGTAATAAAGGCATTATTCGAGCTCGTGAGAATCGCTGCAATGTGACCTAAGCCCACAAGATTCAGTCCAGCGCTAGGTTTTCCCCTTGCGGAATGGGCAATTATACAAACAAATTTCCGGATCGGTCGTATCTTAAGTGTCTCACCACTCATCAGAGACAACGATATATTGGCAAAACTTCATGTGAGAACAGTATGGAACGGTCCAAGTGATGGTTCGCTCACGAGCCCATACATAAGGTTATTATCGCCAACCATGAGAGCGTATGCACCCGCTCCAAGAAGTGCGATCACGCTAATTACAGCCCCCTGCGTTTCCGCCAAGATCTAACCACCATCATACCCGCCCTCGCTTCAAATTCGAGATTGATATACTGGATCGCCGCCTACCGCCTACCTCAGAAGAAGTTATCATTGTCACACCGACTATTTTAACAAATGGATAGAAGCTAAAGCCTTCACCTCCATCAAAGATCAAGAAGTCGTTCAATTTGTTTGGAAGAATATAGTCCGGCCGACGAATACCTCACAATCAGAATCTACATATCGGGCCATAGCGTTTGATACTCCGAGTATACATAAATTTTTCCCATGAGTCAAAATAAAAACTTGTATTCAACCCTCACGATACCTACGTGAGTAATGGTCAGTGTAAGCATCTAACAAAACTCTCTCGATGACTTTGAAAAACGTCTACATTCATTAAAGGAAAACGGTAGACGCAGCTACCAGGAGTTCTTAGTGGCTATAACAACCACTCTGGCAACCAGTATCACCATTCGCCCTCACCTATGGGATGGAGGCCATAACTCCTACGGAAATTGGGGTGCTCACACTTCGCACGGAAACCCCTAAAAAAGCTAATACTAAAGCCATTACCAAAGACTTAGATATGACAGACGAACTCCTAGAAGTTGAGACTGTACATATAGCATCGTACCAACAAAGAATGACAAACCTATATAACATGCATGTAAAACAACATGCATTCCGAGTCGGAGACCTAGTCTTGAGAAGGGTCTTTGAATACTATGCATTTTAAGAAGTATTATCAATAAAATTTTCTTTTAAATATTTATCTTTCAATTCTCGAGATGGCCCCCATACCAAAGTCCGTAAGCGGTTCCTAGTCACCGGGCACATGTCAAAAGTCCAAGTAGCTCCCGGCCTCGCGAAGACATGCTAATGTCCGTATGGTCTTTAAATACCGACACATGGCAAAGTCCGTAGCGGCCCGGTTTCCACGCATTACGGCAAGTCCGTGGCGGCTCTTAGCTTCCATCGGGCATGCCAAAGTCCAAAAGTAAATTCCAAATTACGGAATACGTCAAAGCCCATACATGGTGTTTTTGTAGAACCCGAGTAAATTTGAATTTTTCTGAAAAATAGAAAAACGGTAAATTGCCGCTACGCATAAGGTTTTTGCATTTGAAATTTTCTAAATCTCTGATGATGAACATACCACCTGGGTGGATTTGTTCACAACATCTAGTTACCTGTATGAATTCACACCCGATATAATTGGATTCTTCATGATTTTTGAGGCAATATGTGTTTGGTGGATAAAAAAAAACGGGATTTTTAAGAAAAATCTTGAAAGTGTAAAATAATTTAAATAAAGTTCATGTAAAATAATTTGAACTCAAATCGATGAAATAAATCGTTTCGGGGCAGAAACGGACCCAAACAAGTCTTGGACATGTGCCGCGACGTGAGCTAACCACTTAAACATTTAATGAGAGGCTTGGGGTGTAACACTTCGAATTATACCCTGGTAGTTATTACATGTTTAGGGTATTATATAAGTAAAATTTTCATTTTTTGGAAATAAAGTGTAAAGGAAAAAAGCAAACTGTAATTTGTAAAATCAAGGACCAGGTCATAACACAAGAAGTATTGATATGTTATCGAGGAATTGACAAGTTGATTTGCAAATAATAGAAAGATAAATGACCAAATGGCAAGGGTTGAGAATTTAGGCAAAAAAAAAATGGAAATTTCGGACCAAACATAGCCTTAAGCCAAATTGGGGGATAAGACTAAACTTGTCTTGGAATTAGACAAATTCTCATGTGATTTTGTTTGCTTTGGGAGTTAAGGCTACGTTTTGAAGAAAAGAATCCATTTTTGGGTTTCCAATTGTTCAAGCAAAGGGAAGGGAAAAAAGTAGAGAAGAAATCAAGGTATGGAAACTATCACAAGCCATACTTGTTTATGGGTTGTTAGGAAAAACCTAACTTCCATTATGAAAGTAATATATTAGTTTCAGGCTTTAAGTGGTTTCGTTGGTTCAAGCCGTTGGAGTTGTTTTCTTTGATGTGTTTTGAGTTTTGGTTGGAAATTACGGTGAAAATAGGCAAACCCGCTTACTTTCTATAGAAATACAGTGAGTACCCCATCGAAAGTTGAGCACCTAAGATCGAAGTCGAGTACCTGGGTGATCAAAGTCATTCGCCCAGAGGATAATGGTAAAAACCGATATTGAAAGTCGAGTAATTCCAGACCAAAGCCATTTTTGGTCCAGAGGATGTTGGGCACGTGATCAAAGTTGAGTAATCGTACTCAAAGTGGTTTAAGGTTCGTGAGGATGTTAAACATCAGACCGAAGTCAGCACCAAGACTCAAAGTCGTTTTAAGGTTCAAGTACCGATCTCGCGAACCCTCGCTTTTGTTATGTTCTTTCGTTAATCCGAATGAAAGCGGGTTGCGATACGTATAAAAGTTATATGAAAATGTTTTATACCTCGCCGCTCAACGGCTTTAACGCCGGGCAAACATCGCCAGCTTTATTTGCTAATGTGATTATGAATAAAATAACAAGCTCGTAAACACATATAATTATATGCTTGTCGAAGATCGGATAGTAAATGAATAGGCATGTCTATTCGCTATGCATAACACCTCGGTGATTGCTTACGACACTTCTCGTATGCAAGGCATCTGCCTCTCGCTCGCGCGATAACACTTCGTGATTGCATATGACACCTCTCAAGTATGCGCGCATATGCCCTCGCTCGCTTCTACATTCTCGGCTAGCGCTACTACATTTCTTCCGCTACGCGGCGTATTAATATATTGTGCTTCGGCATCACTATTCGGGCATTTCATACAAAGCATATGTGGGTACTCTATCAGGCCGCGCCCTCTCATTCATCGTTATCGTCCTGTATGGACAAACATTTATATGATAAGAATATGAATAATGAACAATAAGAAAGCATAGGTAATCAATTCCTCTATGTTCAGTAATGTACCTACAGGTACCTTCTGCACAAGATCTCTGTTCTGAATATTAAAATTCTGTTATAGAATTTGGTTATACGTAAACTCTACCATATGCATTATGTTATATGTATCCTGTAATTGTGGACCACTTCAAGTGGTCATATCTGTTATTTGTTTACCACTAAGCTATAAGCTTAGCACGGGTGTTTCATCCCTGTAGGTACTACAGAGGACATCTGAGGCATTCCGCATACAATAGGGCCAATACAGCAATAGGAGTTCACCTGATGTAGGTTTTGATTTCTTGGTTTTGAAACGAAATGTGTAAAAGTTTGCACAGTGGAATTTGTTTATGTACAAGTAAATGAGACTCAAGAATATGTACATGGTAGTTTAAACACCACTACGGTGGTAGTAATATAAGTTTTATTTCCTTATGGATTCATTTATGAAATTGGCCCACCAATGTCCAAAAAGTGGGTTAAGGAGTCCCACCCGTGTCGCACCCTCTCTTCGCCCCGTGCAAGGGTAGGGGCGTGACATGGAGGATAAGATATCCCATTTTCTTCCTGGTTTTTATGTGAGAGAGGAAGAGGAAGAGAAGGCCAAGACTTCTTTTGACGATCCACGGAGTTCCGTCGATCGGAATTTGTCGAGACAAGAACTAACATTCATCGCCTCGACGAGGGCTACGCGTATGTACCAAATGAGGGATTCACCGAAGATCCAAATGAGGAGATTTGGGGAAATCAGTTTCTGCCAGGAGGTGTTCTCGAGACCTCCTACCATTCTACTACGCTCAAAGAGGTAGAGATTCTTCCTACTTTTGTTTATTTCAACCATTTAAAGGTTTTAAGGGAGGCTTCGTTTGCTGTTTCGATGGTTTAATGTCGCTTACGACCGCTTAGATCGGGCTTTGTGAATCAATCAGGGTTGTTTATGTGATGTCCTAAGAATTGTTTTAGGATGTTTGGATTAAAAATCTAGTTTATGGTTGTTAAGGGGCTGTTTGGACTGTTTAAAAACGTTTTTTGGTTGTTTTTATGGATTGTTGATGGCCGATTTTGTGAGCTGGTTTGTGATTGTTTGTGGAATGTCTAAAAAATTGTTTTTAGTGGTTGTTTGGATTAAAAATCTGGTTTATGGTTGTTAAGAGGTTGTTTGGACTATTTAAAAACGGTTTATGGCCGTTTTTATGGCTTGTTTGTGGCTGGCTTTGTGAGCTAGTTTGTGATTGTTTTTGGAATGTCCAAAAAATTGTTTTTAGGGGTTGTTTGGGGGAAGAGAAAAACTGACTGTTATGGCTTGTTCGCCAGCCTTTAAGGGCTAATTTAGCTTTTTTTTGCCCGACATGGGCTGCTTTGGTTGTTTTGTGGGCATTTTACATGCTACACTTTGTCTTGAGGGTTAATTGTATTATTGCTTGATTTTGTGATAACATGCTTGGTTGTTGTTGTTTGATAAAATGTTAATATATGTGTTTTAATGTATCGACATCGTGTGAGTGTTTAATCGAGATTATATGCATGTGATATAATTGTCCATGATGCATGATGAATTGTTTGAATTAAAATGTCCATATGGAATTCATTACATATGTGACATGGCATTGACATGCAATGGTGCATTACATTGCATATGCAATGTGTGAACACGTATTTCACGGGTGTGAGTGTATCATGAGATCAAACACCACATACGGTGACTGGCGAGTGGGTTCTTACCGCTGACGAAGTCCAACAGAGTCGACAAATAAGATGACATGGAAAAACTTGTTTCAGGTAATAGCAAGAAGGGATAGACACTCTCTCAGGTGAGAGACCCCGTTACTGGTTCATACATTCCAACAGTGAAAGTCCAAAAAGTGTAGCAAGGCATGGGGCTCATAAGGTGACTCGAAAAACTGGCGTCTCGAAAAGACACTCGAAGTTTTGTATATGAAATGATCATTCAAGGTTTAACATCCAACAAGTTTTGGTTTATAAACATGATTTGGCTTCAAATGATCATTTGATGTAATCCACCAATGACGGATTTATCACACATCAAGCATTACAGACAGGCGGAGCTCCAGAAGACTCGAGGTATGGTGTACGGTAAATCTTTATCTCATCATAAAGATGGCATGCTTAGAATTGTATATTTTACTTGGAATTATTTGATGTGAATATGAATTGCCAAATGTGAAAGTATCGCATGTGCACTTAGGGTGGGGAGTAACCTTTGTAGAAATTACTCCCTATACAAAAAGAAAACATTTTAAAGTGTGATATACGCCTACGGGCGCCTCATTCGGGATCGGCATGGGTGAAGAAAGCCAACTTGTGGCTTTTATAATTCTTTTTGTAAATTTTTTTGGAACAAACTAGTTTTGGCATGTACCTTAATGTAAAAGAGTTGTAATTGAACTCATATGGACTATTTTTAATATAGTCCTACATGTTTTTATATGAATATGGATAAATGGGCCTGGTGTAGTAAATTTTTACTCATAAATGGACCCTAAGTGCCATTGTGTTATATCAAGTAATCGATGGTCATGTTATCAGATATCATAAAAAGGTTTGATAGAGCCTCGCACAAAGGAGAATATGTTCTATTTTTGTTAAATTACGGATCCCTTATAAATGGACACAATGGTGTGGCATCGAAGTTACACGATATCCACCCGCATTCCGCCAGGTCGATAGTGATCAACGACACGACTGGGCCACAAACTTTACCCATCGCCCAGCAATCCATATCAGCTTCTAGCTCTTAAAAACTTACAACAATGATATCCCTGGATCAACTATCCTAGTCAAGACTTATAGCTGAAAGTTGTGAAATAAAAGATATCAGTTGCATAAGTAAATCAAATATCAAATTTTGGAGAATTTCCAAAATACGCCAATGGCGTCAGTGGTTCCATAAACACATATGTATCCCCGGTACGCGGGCCCATTACAGAAATTTCAAAAAAAAATAAAAAAAGAAAAAAAAGAGAAGGAACTTAAGATGTTCCATTAAAATCCCCAACTGAATACCTTCCGAGTTCCTCTCGTTCTCCCTACGCTCGCCTAATCCATCTCGCTGTTGTGGTCTCAAAGTACATCGGGACCGGGGCCACCCGTGGTTCACGTAAGAACTCTAGAGGAAGCGTGGCCTGAGGGAATCTGGCATGCCAAGGCTGAACTTCGGTCGATCACCACAGATATTGTGTTTAAACATACAACATCTGTAACCATAGGCAAAGATCCGCTCCAAGGCCTTCTGATAATCCTCCTCTACGGCTGCTTTGTCCTTACCTGCCTGTTATTGAAGAGAAGACACCTCATCTTTGGTTACCCTAACCTTTAACAGAAGTGAAGTCCATTCAAACTCCAAGTGGGCAACTTCAAATTTCACCCTTTACCTCCTCCAATCACTCCAGTGGGTGTCTCGACTCAAGCCAAGTCATCCTCCGCCCCGTGCCTCGGATCACCTGGCCGCAATCCGCAGCTAACCCGGCGATTCAGCTTCTTCTTTAGCTTCATCTCTCTCTTTCTCCGCACTTGTAATCCTTTGTATACCCGCCTTAACCTTCTGTTCCCAGTGCTTAGACCTACCCTTGGCCTTTCCTAGGGCGTCTTCTAAGGTGTGGCGCTTTGAAGCCGCAGACTGAGCATAACATCGCAACTTCTCGGCGTCTTCCAACCTAAGATAAAGTTCCCTATGCTTGCGCACCATATTCCAAATAGCAATGACAGCCTATAAAAGAAAAGGTAAGAAGAAAATCACAAAGATAAAACTCACGCTCAAACGCGCTAGAAATCTATCCATACCACTCTCAACCGCCCTCATTAAAATCATGGTTAATAATATACATTCCATTTTCACCACACGCCAAGGTTAGGATTTTCGATCCATAGCCCGGGAAGGAATCAATACTTTTCATAAACATCCACCATCTGTGATTCGAAGGTCGGGTGGGTACAGCTTCATGCATGGAGCCTATGATGCACGTGTTCTCTCGGTTAAAGGGATTCCAATGGACAATAATCGACGAGCAACATCCTACTGTGGACATATGTGTCCCCGAAGGATGATCTCACTATCGGGCTTAACACATGAGTTTGAAGACTAGCTTATTAAGACCCCTCGACCAGAGGTCTGCCAATTACGAGGTCTGACCTTAGCTGAACCAATCCGGCCGTTTCTACGGGAGGAGCCTTCGCCCACAACTTTATCAGCACTAGGAGGTTCTCCGGCTAGAATCCGATCCTCCAAATACGCATAAGCCTCCTTGGAGGCATCCTGGGCAGCGCCTTCTAAAGCTGGAAGGGCATCAGAGGCTTGTTGAGGAGAGTCAAAAGAAACTACTGCCGGGCTCTTCTCAACTCCTTCATCTGTCACTGCATTTCATTTCGAACGTCGCGCCCGGTACTTTGAGTGTGGGGTAGCTTTTCGAGCACTCACAACTCGCTTGCACATCCGTGTGGCAAATCTAGAAGCAAGACTAGACATTTCGTCCTCACTCTCCTCAACTGGCTCACTTGCAATCTGGGAACAGGATGGACACCCTAAGTCTCTCCTATATGAGGAATTGGATTCGCCTAGTCCACAAAGCCTTCTAATCCCACATAGCCTTTAGTTATCCAACCTTCTTCCCCTTCTTTCCTTTCCTTCTTTCGTCATCAGGCTTTGATCCGTAAAGCTAAAGGTGATTGGTCGAGCTTGGCAAAGGGTAGCCAAGGCTTCGAGCGAATCCGCTGAGGCTCTGTTGACTCCTCGCCCGTGAAGAGCTACTCGAGATTGACTCGCATGGGTCAAGAAGAATAAAATGTTCACCCCTAATAAGCTCTTCTAGCAACCGGCGGGGACAAGGACTATGCAGAAGGAAAGGGACTACGCCTAACTCCCGTAGTTTTTCGCAGATAAAAGAAGCCTGGCGATTACGCCCTCTCGCTGATCTCAGCAGCCAGTCTCGATGCGATTTCTCCAAATTCTCAGCCTCTCCACCCAGCCTTATCAACAGGCCTCGGGCCAGGCCTACCTACAAAACTTTAGAGAGAAGGGACATCAAAATATTGATGGTCTGTGATGCCCAAACCCGGCACCTTGTGCAAGAAAGGGTGTCACAAATATGAGAACTATAAACATGTTAACTTATATAATTCTAAATAATTATCTTGAAAATATAAACTTACAAAAATATTTCATTTACATCCACCGTAGAGGTATTTACAGTGTCATGTACATATATTTTGAGTCCCATTTACTCAGACTTTTACATTTAAACTATTCTAAAATCTTACATTTATTTACAAAAGTGATTCAAACCCTACCGTGATGTAATTCTCACAATCGCGGTCGTAATCTGGTTGTATGTGGAATATCACAAATGTCCTCTTCG
This sequence comes from Tetrastigma voinierianum, assembly GCA_016808115.1. NCBI lineage: Eukaryota > Viridiplantae > Streptophyta > Magnoliopsida > Vitales > Vitaceae > Tetrastigma > Tetrastigma voinierianum. Next base: position 119,318 of record JAEQBH010009776.1, read on the forward strand.
GTACCTACACGAATAAACACATGTGCTAAGCTTTATAGCTTAGTGGGAATCCATAAATATGGACGACCATTATAACGATCGTCACAATACTTCATAACATTTTATTCATATTACATATTACTTCTCATATCATTATAATTCAATTACATATTGCATTTCATAGCATTTTCATGTTTCACGCCTTTTATAAACATTCCAAAAATTTCATCTCATCTTATGTCATGTCTGCATATTCCAAAGAAGTGGATACGGGAAAGAACTGTATGTACCCGAAGGTACTATCACTGTATGAGCAGTGATCTATAAACTGAACTATATTGTATGACCCAAACGGGGCCACTGTAATGATCCAAATGGGATCCATGTCCTCGAATCTAAACTGGCTACTTTGTCTCAGAACCGATAGTTACAGTGATTGTTATCCCTATATGCATGCCTATCTATCCAACCAGTCCGGGGTCATAAATAGTAATCGGTTTTATTATGTTTTCTTTAACAATCTGCAGATCGAAAAAGATATCTCATAGACATTAATAACTACTGATATCAAGTATACTTATGAGATATTCATTATCAAATAATCTCTTATAAACATTTAACTGTACTTTGCAATTTTTCATATAACAAAATTATACATGTATTCTCTTTAGCTTTCATAACACATGTTATCATGATCATTTTACTATGATGCATTATTTCATATAACAATAAATTTATATAGCCTTTATACAATTTCAGTTTCCATAACCAATTCTACCTGAACAGTTCGAGGCAGCTCCTAAGTCCATTTTCGACTACAATTTTGACTTTATAAACGGGATTGTTAGAGAAAGAGATCTTCTAAATCAATATACCCCTATGTCTTAAGTTTCTTATGGTTCAAAATCAAGTGTCATTCTCAACTTTTAATTTGGGAGATATGGTCTAAACATTCCAAATTGCTCCTAGACAATTTCCAGGAACAGAATCTAGAATTGTGTCCTATATTTGAAAATTTTCTAGGAATGATAGAGACATAATTTGGCCATACTTTGTTCATGAAAGTTGTTCTCCTAGATGTCTAGTTTGTACATAAATTTGAATCACCTCATTTTGTCAGTATAAGTCAAGTTATGATTTAAACAACCGGAATTACTACGCTAGTGGGACTGTTTCTAAGATGTGTTTCTGTGTGGACGTAATTATTCCCTTACTTTGAAGAATTTTTGGTAACAATGGGGACTAAATTTTGCTATACTTACTTCATGGATGTCGTTCTCCTAGAAGTCTAGTTTACCCATAAATTGGAATAACTCAATTTGGATGAGTAAAACTCAACTTATGACCTAAACACCAAAACAGAGGATAACCCGACAACTTACTCGTATTTTCACTTCAGTCTCAAAAACAGGGGACTTAGGGTCAGGTTTCCTTCTTGGTACCTTCTATACTTTTGTATCTTTACCTCTTAGGGTTATTTCCCAACTAGAATGACTCAATTTGGATGACTAATGGCCAAGTTATAGCCAAAACAAAAACATGGGTTTTAGAAAATTTTTGATAGCATCTCCCCTAAAACCCCAACATTTCCTTTATACATAATCTCCTCATTTGAGGACCACAACCCAAATAACAATCAAAACCAACTTAAAATCAACAAAAACAACAAAACAAAGAGGGAGAAATTAGGGTAGTTTCCTAACCTTAATTTTCTTGAAACCTTCTCTTCCTTTCTTCTTTCTTTATCTTCTTACTTCTTCTTCACTTCACTTGTATCAAGAAAAATCCCACACAAAAAGGAGTGAAAGCAAACCAAACTTTTGGTTCTTCTCCTCCAATACGTACCCTAACTTTCTCTCCTAGCCAAAATGAAGAACTCTCCTCAATCAATAGACCGAATTTGATATTATCCCTCTTTTCTTTACAAGACCTTGTTTGGCTTTTCTCATTTTTTGTTTAACTTTCATTTTTTTTTACATTTTAGTCCCTCTTCCATATTCTAATTGCACAACAACTTATTACGATTTCTAATTAAGCATATACTCTTCTTCAATTATGACCTTTGGGTTCTTAATGTGACATTTTACTAGTTTACCCTTAACTCTTGAATTAATTCCGAGTTTTATCATTTTTCTCACTTAGCATTTAA